>APFE030621838.1:156196-175418 GCA_000404065.3 Pinus taeda
GGATGTGAAGTTCGAGGAGGACAGGGCCTTTAGGAGATCACGGGAGTTGGAGTATCTGGATCAGCCAGACCCTCAGCAGCAATTGAGTCAGTCACAGGGATCCAATGCGCAGGGATCAGGAGGATCAAGAGGATCTGGAGGTACATCTATGAGGATGTCAGGTCCATCAGTGAGCAGTGGGTCACCGAGCCAGAGGGGTGGTGCTCCGAGCAGGTCACAGAGCAGTTCACTAGGGAGTCCACTGATGGACAGTTCACACGGTACCTCAGCTTCTACAGGTTCAGGTGCAGACAGGAGGACAGCAGACAGACAGTCAGGAGTTCAGGCTACTGATGGTGATGAGGAGGAGGAGTTTCATTCTCCTATGGGAGAAGCATGCTCAGGGAAGAGGAAGCCCAAGTGGCTTCAGGACACCTTGAGAGATGCCACATCTGTCGCTGAGCCGAAGAGGCCGGTGAGAGAGAGTAGACCACCTGAGAGATTTTGTAGCTATATGGCGATGGTTACCAGCATCCTTGACTCTGAGCCTTCTAGCTATGAGGAGGCAGCTAGCCAGCAGGTCTGGAAAGAGGCCATGCAGGAGGAGTATTCTTCTATCATGAAGAATGATGTTTGGGAGGTGGTGCCGAGGCCTGAGGGCAAGTCCGTGGTTACTTCCAGATGGCTTTACAAGATAAAGCATGCTGCAGATGGCAGCATTGAGAAATTCAAAGCGAGGTTTTTTGTGGCTAGAGGGTTCTCCCAGGTAGAGGGAGTTGATATGAGGAGACCTTCGCTCCCGTGGCTCGATATACTTCGATTCGCTCCATTATATCGATAGCAGCAGAGATGGGTTGGAAGATCCACCAGATGGATGTGAAGACTGCATTTCTCAATGGCTTCATACAGGAGGAGGTGTACATTGAGCAGCCACAGGGCTTTGAGGTGCATGGGAAGGAGTCCCATGTGTGCAGACTGAAGAAGGCCCTTTATGGCCTGAAGCAAGCTCCCAGAGCTTGGTACTCCAGGATAGATACTTATTTGCAGGGGATGGGTTTCACAAAGAGTGAGGCAGATCCGAACCTTTACTTTATTGTGATAGGTGAGGAGCCTCTCATTCTGGTGTTGTTTGTGGATGACTTGGTCATTACAGGTGCAGAGAGACTCATAGAGCACTGCAAGAGAGATCTTGCGACGGAGTTTGAGATGAAGGACATTGGCTTGATGCATTACTTTTGGGTTTGGAGGTGTGGCAGGAGGAGGGGCATTTCTTCCTGGGGCAGGGGAAGTATATTGTGGACATCCTTAGCAGATTCCACATGGAGGATTGTAGACCCATGTCGACACCGATGATTACCAACTGGAAGAAGCTTCATGCTTCGGATTCCGAGTTGGTGGATCCCACATTGTACAGGCAGCTGATTGGTTCCTTGATGTATTTGGTCAACACTAGACCAGATATCTGTTTTGCAGTCAACACGATGAGTCAGTTTATGTGTGAGCCTAGGAAGGTTCACTGGGTGGCTGCAAAACACATTTTGCGGTACTTGCAGGGGACAGTGGATTATGGTCTGGACTACAGGCAGGGAGATGGAGTGAGATTGGTAGGATACACTGATTCTGATTGGGCAGGTTGTGCTTCTGATAGGAAGAGCACTTCAGGGTGTTGTTTTGGGTTGGGTTCAGCAGTAGTGTCATGGTTCAGCCGGAAGCAGCAGTCAGTAGCACTGAGTTCAGCAGAAGCAGAGTATATGGCAGCCAGTCTAGCTAGTTGTGAGGCCATCTGGCTTCGCAAGATGTTGTTTGGCTTATTTGGTCAGCCGTTGAGACCCTCAGTGATTTACTGTGATAATCAGAGTTGCATTAAACTCACGGAGAATCCAGTATTTCATGACAGGTCAAAGCATATCGGGATCAGATATCATTTCATCAGAGACTATGTTTAGAAGGGAGCTGTGAAGCTTGAGTATATTTCCACTGATGAGCAGGTAGTAGACATTCTTACCAGAGCCTTACCACGGGGCAAGCATGTTTACTTCAGAGACAGATGGGTGTGGTGAGGAACACCTTCCTCGGTAAGAGGGAGTGTTGAAATTTGGTACCGGAGGACAGGTGGTTCCCTTAGGCTTTGATCTTTGGCCTAGGGAAAAGTGTCCAAAAGATTTTAATTTTTCTCCTAAAGTGACTTTATAATTTTTATAAAGTTAAAATCTAATTTAAAAGTGACTTTAAGTGATAAAGTTACTAAGTCTAATTTTAAAGTGACTTTTATAAAGTCAATGAAAAATTAGAAAGGAAAAGTGACTTTGGAAATAAATGATTAAGTGGGTCTTTATCAAAAAAGTGGGGTGAATTAAAAAATAGAAAGCGAGATTTAAATGTGCATTTAATCTCAGCCATTGATCTAAATCTATCTCAGCCATTGGATTTAGGGATCACCCAAAAGTCATTTAGGGTTGGGTTCAAAGAGGAAAATGAGGAAAAGATCATTCATTCTTTCATGAGCAGATTGGGAGAAGGAGAGCAAGGGAGATTTCTGGACAGGAAGGAGAAAGAGGCAACAGTTTGGCACACATACCAGGCAGTTCTTCAACAAATCAGAACAGCAGAAAGAACAAGCAGAAAAAGCTGATTTTTTTGCTGAAAATTTGAGGAAAACTATTTTTTTGGGCACGAATATCGAGGAAGTGATTTTCGGCGCAGAAATTGAAGTCTATCCGTACAGTCTGTACGGTCGTCCGTACAGTCCGTACGGTCCATACGTCCGTACAATCCATACATCCGTACGGTCCGTACCGCGCGTACAACAAGTTCCCAGGTTGTCTGTTGGGCTGAAAAACAGATAAGTTTGCTTGCTGGAAATTTATTTTGTTGAAATATTTTGCTGAAATTTTTCACTGTAAAAAAGGCATTTTCCAAAAATAAAGAAGAGCTCTCAAATTGGTTTTCCCCAAGAGTTGTAGGGGCTTTTTCCAGGGTCACGTTGACCAATAATATCAGTGTTTTAATGTGTTTTAATGGCTATTTATCACTGCTGATTTTTATTTCTGCAATTTCCAGCATTCTGTAAATTTTCCAGAATTTGTGTTTTCAGCAAATTTATTTTTTCCAGACTGTTGAATGTATGTTTATGGGAAAGGGCATTTAACTACATGGGAGAAATAAGGAGAAACTGAAAACCGGGGTGGGAAAACATAAATTTTTACAAAATTCACTATACTTATCTCCTTCTTTCTGTTATAGCATTTATTACAAATTTTGGAAATTTTTGCCCATTGAACAACTCAAATTTTCAGCAAATTTCATGCCTAGAATTTCTATAAATTCCCAACTCAGCTCCTAGGAAATCATGCCCAGAAATTTGCCTCGAATTTTGTGTTGTAGCTACCTTGATTTATGCACTGAATTTGTGATAGGCTGCCTCAGTTTCCGTATTGGTCTTCTCCCTCAAAATTCCCGCTAAACAATGGTTTCTATCGCAAAATTTGTGCCTCGAATTTTAGGCCTGACAGCAACAAAACCCTCCTCAATTTTCGTGTAGAACTGCACCTCGAAATGTGTGCTACATACCTCAAACTTTGTGCCTATTTGCCTCAAAATGCATGCCTATTGTAGTTTCCCTCTTCCTCGAAAATTGTGTTGTTTGCTCTCCTTCTCCTAGAAATTCGAGCTCCTTCTCTCGGTGCAATTTCTCCTCTCCTCTCCTCCTCTTCTTCTCTAAAGTGTGAAGTGAGGAATAAGCCTCCCTTTTCTCCTTTTGTCTTTTGGACAAGATTGAATCCCTAACCCTAAGATTCAATGGTTGAGATTTAGTCTTCAAATCCCAAAATGCGTGGTTGACATCACTTTTCCCAAATGACCTCCCTCATACATTGGCCCCATTACTTAAAAGCCTCCTAATACCTTTTTCAAGTTATATACCTTTTTCTAATTTTCTCATCAAGTGATTTTCTCAACTCACTTTAATATTAGAAAAGTGAACTTAGTAATTTACACATAAAGTCACTTTATAAAGTGCAAGTATATTAGAAAAGTACACTTCATACTTTACAAATAAAGTCACTTTATAAAGTGCAACTAACTTTAATATTAGAAAAGTACACTTCTTATTTTACACATAAAGTCACTTTATAAAATGCAAGTGACTTTAATATTATAAAAGTACATGGTACACCACTTTTAAGTATCTCTTCCATCCATTACATTAATATAACTCATAAATGGCACCAAGTCAAAAGTCATTAATGTGTCTACTAGGCTAAAAGGGATAAATGCCTACTAACGCCTCTCCTTGGTATTATTTTCAACACTCGCTCTTACCGAGGAAAGTGTTGCTTACCACTCCCATCTTGTCTCAGAAAAAGACATGCTTGCCTCTTGGCAAACATTGAATGTTTGCTACCTGCTCAATAGTAGATATATATTCAAGCTTTACAGCCCCTCGTTGAACCCAGTATCTGATGAAGTGGTATCTGATCTCTATATGCTTTGACCGGTCGTGAAATCCTGGATTCTCAGACAGTTTAATACAACTCTGATTGTCACAATAAATCATAGTCAGTCTCAGCATCTAACCAAATAGTCCTTGAGGTATCTTGCGAAGCCATAATGCCTCCTATCCTGCCTAGCTAGCTGCCACGTACTTTGCCTCTATGCTACTCAACGCCATTGACTTATGTTTCCTACTAAACCATGACACAATTGCAGAGCCCAATGAGAAACAACATCCGGAAGTGCTCTGATGCAAGAGCATTCAACCCAAGGAAAATCGTTGTAAATGGTAGACATAGGGGGTCATGCATTTTAGGAAATAGTTTTCTAGAGTGTCAAGTCAACGTAATATTTAGGCTTTTAAGTTTTAATTAGATAATGGGAGAATATGTAAATACTCTCAAAATAAATAAATGAGAACATGAGTGGTAGAAGTCAAGTCCAACTATTAAACAGTTCCATGATTCTAGGAACAAGAGAGAGCTTTTAGGCATTAAATAGGAAGTTGATAAGAAGACTTTTCTGTTTTAGAACAGAGAAAAAGATGGAATGGATAAAGTCTCAAGAAGACTTATCTGCCACATATGCATGCATGCATGTAGAGCTTTAGGCTTTTGTTAGAGGATTGATCGGACCCTCCAATGATCCAATCCAATGCATTCTTATAAATAAGTGAACTTGCGCGTTTAATAGAGGAGGCCACGAATAGCAAAAATCAGGTTTGTGTGTGTGAGCGAGATCGAAGAGTCTCCAATGTAATCTATGTTTTACATTAATATATATAGAGCTTATTTCTTGTCTATGTTAGTATGTATTGAAGTATTTCATGAATGATATACAATGAATTCGTAGGCTCTGTACAGGTACAGACGGAATTCTGAAGGACGCAGAGGGAGAGCACAATTCTGAAGAATCAAAATGGATCATTGAATCCGTTAGAGCTCTACAAGAAGTACAGAGATCAAAGGAGTGTGAGGAGTTTAAGCTCAGAAGGAAGAGCAAGCTGCAAATGAGGAGAGGGCCGGAACCTTTGAAGAACCCAAAGAGCCGCAGAAACCATTGAAAATGGTGTAAATTCTAAGTAAAAGGAATTACAGAGAAGTGAAGTATTGGATCGGAGAAGATCAACGGCTGAGATCAAATCGGGAAGGCGAACTATCGCATCGGCGTGTAGAAAGGGAAGGAGTCGGGCATTGAGGTTGAGCGATATGCGATAGCATGACTAAATCTCAACTGTCGAATCGCAAATCAGATCGACGATCAAGATCTGATCGCAAATCACATATCGGCGCTAGCGGAGATCGGAGGGGTCAGCATTCCAGGGAATGGACTCACCGATAGTTATGAATGCGGATGCATATAAATGTTGAAGTCCGGGTATGTATTCTGAAGCGGGGTTTTCCCGTGTATTATGTATTTGTGTTGCCCGAAGGGTTGAGGCTTGGACGTCGATATGTAAGGCTCCCAATGGAAATAAAAGCGCCGATAAAGTTATATGGTGCGGTCCAATGTAAGTCCATGATTTTAAAGGCTTAGTGCCTAAAGTGCGCTTCCGATAGGCTTTGTGGGCCATAACCCACAGGCCTCATAATCAATTATTTAAAGGAAAGGGATTTTGATTAAACGCCAAAATCTCATTTCCATCATTTGGTGTCAGAGCCAGGTTTGTAATTTGTAAGAGGAACTTTTGAAGTTTTGGCAGATTGTAGCATTCCAACAGAAGCTTGCAGTAGGCAGGAATAGAGAATTCCTTAAACGAAAGAAAAAGCAAGATTGCTTAATGCAAGTTCTGAAGAAAAGAGGACTTGGAAACCAACTAGAGGACAATCCATTCAAAGTGCAGAAGAATGGGTGAAACAAGATCATGCTAAGATCTTGAAGGTGAGGTAATGTGTTCTGTTTTAAATTAAGAAAGTGTGTTTTTATACTAATGCACAAGTGACAACAAGAGAAGCTGTGACAGAAGAACCACGTGAGTTTGAAGACAGAGTAAGGAGAATACTCTAAAAGGAGAAGTAGCAATGAACCTGAAGAATCCAACAAGAGATTGGACAGAGAGGATAGCTGAAGTGTTCTCAAGCGAGAGTGAGAGGTTGCAAAAGCCTAGAAGGAGCAAAGGTGTTGCTCAAGAGAAGGTTCCAGACAGAGGATCGTGCTTACCAAAAGACTAAGTGAGGAGAGATTAGTGAGGTAAGATTGCAGCCAGGAGTACTAGTTGTTGCATAGGCTTGTTGCAAAGGAGCTAATGAAGAAAGAAGAGAAGAAGATGACTACTGATAGTCATAGCAGAGGTTTAGAGAAAAGCCACAACAGAGGATATAAGAAAGAGGATGCCAAAGCAAATGGCAAGAGGATGAGTCAAGAAGAAACTGACCAGGAAGTTGCAGAATTAAAAAAACAACTCAATGCATTAAGGAGAATGCTTGAGGAAAGCCAGAGACTAGGTTGGGTCTTGAGGAAGAAGCCAGTGGAATGGCATGAGATGCAGAGAAGGCTACAGTAAAAGCAAGTAAAGTGGATGAAGGAAAAAGTCAAGGAAGTTGAGTTAGAAATGGAAGAATCCATTTGTGAACCAGAACAAGGAGAATTTCTGGGAGAAAGTGAAAATGAAGACTTGAAGACTGAAACTTCAAGTGAGACCAAAGGGTCTAATGATTTTAAAACTGACAATTTATGTATGATTGCAAGTGAAACAAGTGAAGGACAATTGGCTGATATTGTCATGAAGAAGGAAAAAGACCAGCAGAATCAAAATTCTATTCTGGAAGAAGATGAGGTAGATAGATCTCATATACAGCTGGAGAAAGATGTCAAGCAACCAAGTGAAGGGCTTGAAGAGATTGAAGAGGAGACAATCGCAGAATTTCTGAATCATATGAATGATTTAGAACAGCAAGGAGATATGATGGCTGAACCATCAAGTGAGACCATGGGGTCTTCTATTTTTAAAACTGATAGTTTGTGTATGATGGCAGATATTGCAGGAGAAAAGCATCCATTTAAGGATATCTTTAGAGGAGATAAACAGCAAGGGACTAAAGGCAAACTTGAGCAAGAGACTATGTTAGCTAAAAACATATTAAAGGATCATCAATTCACTATGCTGATAGGCACAGTGGAGATAGCCATGGACACTGTTGAGACAGACAGTAGGGAAGAAGGACATCTACTGAAAGATGTTAAGAAGGAAGAACCCTATGCAAAGGATTTAACCTTGGGAAAAGGAACACCAACAAAGGAGTGTTTTGAAGAGGATGGACAGTCTTTTGAAGATGTCAAAAGTCTAGAGGAGTACTCTAAGAGAACAGAGTATAATGGAGAAGACCTCTTGAATGAGGGAAGTAGTGATTTGCTACTATAGAAAGACCTTGAGATTACAAGGGTCAAAGGAAGACGGTATTTTAATACTATAACACAGCATGTGAAGGATGAAGTTGGAAGAAGAGAGCATTGTGATGAAGTGCTTGCTAAGTGCGAAGAAGAGATTAAACTGCTGCAGAAACTAGTGAGAGAATCTGACGGTAGAACAGAAGCTGCAGCTACAGTGTCTGAGGAAGAAGATGAATCTCAAGTAGCCATGGAGACAAGAATATGCAATAATTTGTTTGCAGGTTCATTAAAAAGCGTGAATGAGTATGAGTATGTGATCAGAGAGATCGAGCAGAGTGTTTGAAGATGGTAAAGTGGCGGTAGGAATCAAACAATTTCAAAGTGAAGATAACTAGCAGCAGGTTAAAGGAGGAGAAGTTCACTACTGTGAACCCAAGCAGGAAGACATCATTAGAACAAATGGTGTGAAAGAGACTAATGGGCAGTCTCATGAATTCCGCTGAGAATTTGAATCAGCATACTGATGTGTTGACAGAGGAGGAGAAAACAAAGCAACAAACTAAATTGTTGCCAAAGGAAGATAAGGCACAACAACCTTATGTTTTTAATTTTAACAAGTGTTTTGAGTGTGCAGGTTTTGTTGCAGATGTTGAAGGAGATTTGGCACAAAGGAACAGCCAAATAAAGGTGAAAGAAGAGAATTATGTGGAAGACTTTAATCCATGGAATGGAGAAATTAATTTGTTGGAAAGAATGTTGAATAGTCATGATTTAATCATGAAAGAGAGTAAGGATGTTAGGGAGGCAGCAAGTAAACCAAAGAATGAAGCAAGTAAACCAAAGAATGAAGCAAGTAAAAGAGAAGTCAGCATAGGAGTCACAGCAAGCGTTGAAGCAAGAGCAAGCAAACCAAAAGTTGGAGCAAGCAAAGAAAAAGTCAGCATAGAAGATAGCAGCAACAACCTAGAACATAAAGAAAGAGGAAGAAGTAAGGAGCAGAATATGGACCAGCCCAAAGATGTGTTGGACATAGAAATTGAAGAAATATGGCAGCTGATGATGTAGCAATTCAAATGGAGAAAAATAGTAGCAACAGGAAGGATGATCAATCAAAGTTTGAAGCTAATTGACAAGAAGAAGAATATGGAGTAAAAGACAACAGACATACAGAAGCAGCAAAGGAACAAAGCATCTGGACAATTACAGAACAAAGTGTGGGATCCAGGAAGACCAAGACGAAAAGACACATGATCAAGAGATCATGAATATTTTCTACTTTAGGAATCTGATGCAGGAGCATTCAGCCCAAGGAAAATCGTTGAAAATGGTAGACATAGGGGGTCATGCATTTTAGGAAATAGTTTTCCTAAGTCTCAAGTCAACGTAATATTTAGGCTTTGAAGTATGATTTAATTAGATAATGGGAGAATATATAAATACTCTCAAAATAAATAAATGAAAACATGAGTGGTAGAAGTCAAGTCCAACTCTTAAACAGTTCCATGATTCTAGGAACAGAGAGAGCTTTTAGGCATTAAATAGGAAGTTGATAAGAAGACTTTTCTGTTTTAAAACAAAGGAAAAAAAGGAATGGATAAAGTCTCAAGGAGACTTATCTGCCACATATGTATGCATGCATGTAGAGCTTTAGGCTTTTGTTCGAGGATTGATCAGACCTTCCAATGATCCAATCCAATGCATTCTTATAAATAAGTGAAACTGCGCATTCAATAGAGGAGGCCACGAATAGCAGAAATCAGGCCTCTGTGTGTGAGCATGACCGAAGAGTCTCGAATGTAATCTGTGTTTTACATTAATATATACAGAGCTTATTTCCTGTCTGTGTCAGCTTGTATTGAAGTATTTCATGAATGATTTACTATGAATTCACAGGCTCTGTACAGGTACAAACAGAATTCTGAAGGTCGCAAAAGGAGAGCACGATTTTGAAGAATCGAAATGGATCATTGAATCCATTAGAGCTCTGCAAGAAGGACAGAAATCAAAGGAGTGTGAGGCGTTTACGCTCAGACAGAAGAGTGAGCTGCGAATGAACAGAGGTCCGAAACCTTTGAAGAACCCAAAGAGCCGCAGAAACCATTGAAAATGGAGTAAATTGTAAGTAAAAGGAATTACAGAGAAGTGAAGTATTGACGCTCAGCAACCATTGGATCGGAAAAGATCAACAGCTGAGATCAAATCGGGAAGGCGAACTATCGCATCAGTGTAGAAAGGGAAGGAGTCGGGCATTGAGGTTGAACGATATGCGATAATGTGACTTAATCTCAACCGTTGGATCGCAGATTAGATCGACGGTCAAGATCTGAGTGCAAATCACATATCGGCGTTGGCGGAGATCGAAGGGGTCGGCATTCCGAGGAACGAACCCGCCAATAGTTATGAATGCGGGTGCATATAAATGTTGCAGTCCGAGAATGTATTCTAGAGCAAGGTTTTCATGGGTTTTCCCGTGTATTATGTATCTATGTTGCGCGAAGGGTTGAGGCTTGGACACCGATATGTAGGGCCCCCGATGGAAATAAAAGCACCGATAAAGTTATATGGTGCGGTCCAATGTAAGTCCATGGTTTTAAAGGCTTAGTGACTAAAGTGTGCTTCCGATAGGCTTTGTGGGCCATAACCCACAGGCCTCATAATCAATTATTTAAAGGAAAGGGATTTTCATTAAACCCCAGAATCTCATTTCCATCATGCTCTTTCGATCACTAACACTGCCAGCCCAATCTAAGTTTGTGCAACCAATCAATCTGACACCATCACATTCTGACATAGTCTAACCCATAATCCACTGTACCCTGCAAGTATCTCGATTCTTAACACATGTTTGGCATCCACCCAGTGTACTCTCCTGGGCTCCATCATATACTGACTCAATCTATTGACTGCAAAACAAATTTCCGGTCTAGTGTTGACTAGATACATCAATGAACCGATCTGCTGACGATACAAAGTGCGATCCAGCAACTAGGAATCAACATCATGTAGCTTCTTCCAGTTGGTGACCACAAGAGTAGACATAAGCCTGAAACCATCCATATGGAACCTCCTCAAGATATCTCCTGCATACTTGCCCTGGCCCACAAAGATGCGCCCATCCTTCTGCCAAACCTCCATCCCAAAGTAGTAATTTATCAGCCCCATATCAGTCATATTAAACTCTGAAACAAGATCTATCTTGCAATGTTGGATGAGACTGTCCTCCCCTGTAATAAACAAGTCATCCACATACAGTATCAAAATGAGTGGATCGTCACCTCCCAAAATAAAATATAGGTTCCGATTTGCATCACTCTTCTATTGTAATTTCTAAGTCTAACACGTTAGAAATTCTTCCTGCATTATCTGGTTTATTTCACCTACTCATTTATTCCTTAACAAGTTATTTAACCATATAAATATTGAAAACAAACACAAACGTAGTCTCAACTCGTATACAGATCAGCAACTGAAATAATAGACAAACACACAAGGGACACTGTTATTTTTGGACAATCGTCCCCGAAAAAACCCAACTTGGGAAAATCAGTGCAACAGTGGTTTTATTATTACGCAGCTTTCTTGAGTACAACTAGGGTGCCAAGCCGGATCACCCAATAGAGATATCTATCTGGCAGTAATACCTCTCTTCGAAAGCAGATATACCTCTGCTCCACGAAAAACCTTCCAACGCTTCTCTGAGGCTCTGCATCAACCCTCATGGCCTCTGCGTAGCTCTGAAACCCCCCGCGTCAGCCCTCTACTGCTCTGTGTTGGCCCTCTGTGTGGCTCCTGGTGGCTCTGCATAGCCTCCTTAATCACTACGCTGGCCCTCTGATACTATCTCTACCTCTTTGTTATGCACTCATTGCCCCTCACTGCAACTTAAACCACTTGTTCAAATTTTCTTAGCAAACCCTGCTCCTGAAAATCGAACTAACTGATCAATCTTTGTGTATCTCCAACTGACCCTCAAGCCTCCTCCTATAATTTTTCTGTTGAGTCATCAATGACCGAGATTAAATCTCTAATCAACGGCTAAGATTAGATTTGTCTTGATCCATGTCATTTAGAACATTCTCACACAGTTTTATATTAATACCCATTAATATTTTAATTTTCCTACGTTTAGACTTAGGAACTCCATTAAAAATACTAATTATTTTAATATCTCTCAAACCGGGTGGAATTTCCCCAAACCATTTCTGGGTCTTGAAGATCTCAAGTGCTTTAGCCTCTCCACCAATTTTCATGGCTAGAGCATAACCAATGCAACCCCAAATCAACACTCCCTCTTAGCAAGGAATGTGCTCTAGTAATGCTCCACAACTAAACATCACCCTGATCATCCAGCACCGGTACCTATGTTGATGCTTGGCCTATTGCCCAACATCCTCTGCACTGCTGCCTCATGTATTGTTGCCCATGGCTCTGCCACTACCACTGCTACATTTGTACTGCAGCTCCCTTTGCATGCGTGTTGTTGCTAGTCCTTCCTCCCAACACTGCATCTACACTGCGGCTCTCTCTCATCATGTTGCATCATGCTGCCCATAGCACTACCATTGTTAATTGTTGCACTACAACTCAGTTACTGAGAAGTAAGTAATTGATCTACCCAGCTACTGACATCTTTATCAGGCTAGAGGCCACTTGATGTTGAAGTTACCTCTGTTGCTATCATGTGCTCCCTCTGTTGCCTCTGCATTGTTGCAACACCTTTATGCCTCTCGCACTATTGCAACCACCTCTGTGCCTTTCTGCATTGTTGCAACCACCTCTGTGCTTCTTGCATTGCTGCAACCCTCACTATGCTGCCAGAGACCACTTCACTCTAGCACTGCCTTATCGCTCCATGCGCATCTTGCTTCTACCGACATCCATCATCCTGCTACTGTCTCTCGGGGCTCCTGTAGCCAAATTTGATCCAAGAGTTTGCGTACCTCAAGGATTCTTCTCCTCATCTTCTGTAGTCCTCCTGACTACAGCTCGATGTCACCCCACCTCTTCTCTAGAGGTGCATGAGCACTCATGGCACAGTCATCATTCGTCTCGACTTCTTTCTCCGCCTTAGCCGGAGCTTCCTTGGAGTTAGAAGCCTCTCCCTTATTCTTCTTCCTGGGACACTATGTTGCATAATGACCCAGCACACCACAATGGAAGCACTTTATCTTGGAGATGTCCTTCTGCTTTCTCTTTCTTTGTTGTCCCGCAAATGCCAGAATTGCATCCTCCTCCTCATTCTTGATTCGACCTCCTTTGTTGCTACTCCCCGCCTTGGTCAGCCATTTGATCTCTTCTTGGCGAAGAGTTGCCTATCCTGGAAGAGTCACTCTACCCAAAATGCTTTGGACAAATGTCTCCCAATCCTTAAAGACTGCATTCAGGACAGTCCTCACCATGACCTCTTGATCCGGCGTGGCCCCTATGGAAGTAAGCTAGTCCTAAATCTCCTGCAACCTGCTGAGGTATAGATCTATCTGCTCCCCATTCTACATCTGATACGACCGCAACTGATTCTCCAGTAGCATCTTCCTCTGCACGGAAGTGCCCTAATACAATGTTGTCAAGGTATCCCACATCTCCTTTGTCGTGTTCTTCTCGGCAATATGTTGTACTACATGATCCTTAACCCCATCAAGGATTATGCACTTTACCTTGGCCATTGCATCCTCATACCTTTCATTATCAGTTGGGTCGACTAGGATAGCCACGGTTCTCAAGGTGAAGCCCTTGATGCTATGTTTATCCAGAACAGACAAGATCCTAGCCTTCAAGATGACAATGTTGGAGGCGTTGTCCAACCTGTCCTGACCCCTCAGTCCGTTCATTGCCATCTCCACTCTTCTTCTCAACTCCCTCTGAGTCACGACTTCCCTCCTGGAAGTTCTCTCTTAGACTCCGCTCCCTATGAGCCTCGATTTCCCTCCTGGAAATCCTCCTGCCAACTATCAAACTTCTCCTCTCTGATCCTCTATGCACCTGCAACATGGATCTGGATTTCTTGGCTAGAAATCCCTCAAGGTAGTGGCTCCCTCTACCTTGGTTCTATCCCATTAGGTATTGTTCTGTTTTGATAGCAATAGCACCCCGCCAACTTCCCAATCCACAATCTGCCCACTGCTCCCTAGGCCCTAGAAACTGAAGAAATTAAGCCTCTTAGCTCTGCACAACCCCAGCAAGGCTGAAACGCTCCTCTGGCCAACTGTATCAAACCTACCAGACTGAGTAGGATGACGTGTCTTTGTGAGCCTCTTTTGCCTCCCTCAGCCTCTGCGTTGGCCCTCTCTCTGGCTCGAAATGACGACGCAGGCCCTCTATGTCACTCCTCTGCTGCCTTCAGCTTAGGAACAGCTCTTTCTCTCGAGACAGTTGCTTCTGCTGCAAATTTTTTGATTTAGTTGGTGCCTCCATCTCTCCTATGATCTGCAATCCTCTGATACCATATTGTAATTTCTAAGTCTAACACGTTAGAAATTCTTCCTGCATTATCTGGTTTACTTCACCTACTTGTTTATTCCTTAACAAGTTATTTAACCATATAAATACTGAAAATAAACACAAATGCAGTGTCAACTCGTATACAGATCAACAACTGAAATAATAAACAAACACACAAGGGACACCGTTATTTTTGGACAATCGCCCCCGGAGAAACCGAACTTGGGAAAATCGGTGCAGCAGTTCTGAGGGTTTTATTATTAAGTAGCTTTCTTGAGTACAACTAGGGTGCCGAACTAGCTCACTCTATAGAGATATCGATCTAGCAGTAATACCTCTCTTCGGAAGTAGATATTCAGCAAGTCTGCTCCATGAAAAACCTTCCAATACTTCTCTGAGGCTCTGCGTCAGCCCTCCTGGCCTCTGCATAGCTCTGAAACCCCTTGCGTCAGCCCTCTGCTACTCTACGCTGGCCCTCTGTCTGGCTCCTGCTGGCTCTGCGTAGCCTCCTCAATCATTGTGTTGGCCCTCCGATACTATATCTGCCTCTCCATTATGCACTCACTGCCCCTCACTGCAACTCAAATCACTTGTTCGAATTTTCTCGGCAAACCTTGCTCCAGTAAATCGAACTGATTGATCAATCTTGGTGTATCTCCAACTGACCCTCAAGCCTCCTCTTATACTTTTTCTGTTGAGTCTTCAATGGTCGAGATTAAATCTCTAGTCAATGGCTAAGATTAAATTTGGCTTGATCCATGTCATTTAGAACATTCTCACCCAATTTTATATTAATACACATTAATATTTTAGTTTTCCTACGTTTAGAATTAGGAACTCCATTAAAAATATTAATCATTTTAATATCTCTCTAACCAGGTGGAATTTCCCCAAACCATTTTTGGGTCTTGGGGATCTCATGTGCTTTAGCCTCTCCACCAATTTTCATGGCTAGAGCAAATGTGATGCTACCCCAAATCAACATCTTCTAGAAACCCAGCAGCTGCAAGTAGGCATTTATCCTCTCGTACCATGCCCTCAGTGCCTGCCTCAATCCATACAAGGCTTTCTTCAGCCCACATACATGAGAATCACTCCCATGTAACTCAAAGCCCTCGGGCTGCTCAATGTACACCTCCTCCTGTATAACATCATTGAGAAAGGTGGTCTTCACATCCATCTGGTGAATCTGCCATCCCATCTCAGTTGTTATAGATATAACTGCTCGAATGGAAGTATAACGAGCAACCCTCATGCCACAAACCAAGCTTTGAACTTCTCAACACTCCATCTGTAGCATGCTTGATCTTGTAGAGCCACCTGGAAGTCACAACTAACTTCCCATCACGGCGTGGCACTACCTCCCAGACATCATTCTTCATGATACAAGAATATTCCTCCATCATGGCATCCCTCCAGATCTGTTGTCTAATAGCCTCCTCAAAACAACTTGGCTTTGTCTCTACAATGTCTGCCACGAAGCCACCCAACCTCTCTGGCAGCCTGCTATCCCTCACTAACCACTTGGGTCTTCCCACTGCCTCTTGAGCCTCCTTCAAGGTCTCCTGAAGCCATATTGGCTTCCTCTTCCCTGCAGTAATCTCATGTGGAGGTATGGGAAAATCCTCATCTAGTGCCTCTCCTATTGGCAAGGAAGGCTCTGTACTAACCAAACGAGATCCTGAAATCTGAGATAACGTGCCCAATGAACCTGCATCAGGTGATCCGATACCAGGAAAAGTTGTGCTCTATGAACCTGCCACCCCTGAAGAAGGTGACCTTCCTGATCCTGGTGTACCATCTGATGCTCCTGAAAACTATGGTGTGGCCCCCTGCTGAGGACCCTACTATTCTACCTGATCAATCTCCCGAGACCTCCACAAAGCCCTCTCCTCCTCAAATCTCGCATCCCGCCTCAACACAATCTCCCTCTATGCAAGAAGGTATATGCAGTAGGCTTTATTGGTCTCGTTGTAACCCATCAGTATACCTCTCTCTGTTCTGGGTTCCAACTTCGTCCTCTTCTCCTCAGGGACATGTGAATATGTAAGGCACCCAAAAATTCTGATGTGCCCAACTTCGAGCTTCTTCCCAGTATCTATCTCCTCAAGAGTCTTGTTCCGCAAGACTCTGTGTGGGTTCTAGTTCTGCAAACAAACAGCTGTGTTAGCCGCCTTGACCCACAAGAAGATAGGTAAACTCTGATAATGTAGCATCGCTCTAGCTACACCCACAATGGTCTTGTTCTTCCTCTATGCCGCCCCATTCTACTGAGGGTTATAAGGCACAATGAGCTCCCTCTTTATGTCGACACTCCCACAAAAATCTCTCATCTCTACTGATGTGTAATCTACCCCACTGTCTGATCTCAACACCCTGATCTTCCTCCATGTCAGGGTCTCCACAAGAGCCTTAAACTCTTGGAATCGCCGGAAGACCTTATCCTTGGTCTTCAGAAAGTAAATCCAGGTCCTCCTGAAGTAGTCATCAATGAACATCACATAGTACTCATATCCACTCAATGAGACATGGGACATCGGACCACATATATCAGAATGAATCAAATCAAGGACACCTGCAGCTCTGCTGTCATTGCTCTGGAAAGGTGTCTTGGTGTACTTTCCCAAAGCACACCCCTGCACACATCATGATGATCAGTGCTAAAGTGGACCAGCAATTAATTGTGTTCAATTAATTAGCACACAATTAATTGTTGGTCCATACATATAAATATTGATACATTGTCATGTGTTGTACGACTCTGCCATACAGATATTCACATCTATACATACCTTCAGTAAATTATCATACAGTCCACGCAATCAACAAATCAAACATCGAAATTTCAGTTTTATCCGTACAACCATTTAAGAAATTAATTGTTGTACCTATCTGTACTGTGGCAAACAGCAGCTGTTATCCGTACCACTTGCCTGTCACAAAATTAATATTGGCACCATACATTCCCTGCTGTACAGCTGCCACCAAACCATACAGCAACTACCAGCAGTTGAATTTCAATCCCCGTAGACAAAGATTCATCTTACATCTCAATTAAACTGCCATTAGTCAAAGATGCACATTTTTTAGTTGTCATCTCAAGGATCTGGTAGTGGGTTCATTTCAACGTGGAGGTTACTGTGACTATCATGGGAAAATATGTTGCCACCATCTCCTACTTAACCAACACAACCATTCAAATAGAATTCAAGAGAGTGAACTCTACTTCTTGCAAGAAAAAATAATAATAATAACTAATAATTAGTGAAGAAACACATCCTAATGAAAGGACATGACTTTTAAAGAAAGAGGACCCAGCCTAAGTATTTATAATGGAACCCTCACTGTACTGTCATCATATCATTTTCACATAGATTTTATATACATCTATTATGCTTAAGGATTTCTTTATATTCCAAATATTTTGGATATCAAATTTGAGAGCTAGACTGGTTGTCAAAATCAGATTGGTTGTCACAATCTTGCTAAAAATAAGTTTTTGAATGAAAAATAGAAATTAACCAGTGTTGTGAAAATCGCGATTCAATCGCGCGTTTTTGAAAAAATCGCGAGTTTTTCCCCCTGGCGATTAAATCGCGATTTTTAAGCGAAAAAATCGCGGAAAAAAATTTTTTGCCGATTTTTTCGGTAAAAATCGCTGGGTCGGGCGGCAGCGGGTTTTCAAATAGGAAAATGAAAAATCATTTGCCCATTTGGACAGCGCGCGGCGGAGGAGAGCTTCTCAGCTGGGAGAGAGGACCTTGAGGGCGATTTTGCTGATTCGAGAGGAGATTGCTCACTAAATCGAGAGGAGATCGCCATTTTCACCGTAGAATCGGTATGTAGGTTGATTTTTTTTAGTTTTCATTGTCTCAAAACAATGTTTTTCTATGTTTTTAACTTTTTTTTTTGAAAAACTTCATATGGGCACCATTTTTTTTTTGTTTTCATTGTGTTTAAAGAATTGTTTGTATTTCTTCATTGATTTGGGATGGGTAGCTTGGTATGGCTATGGGAACCAATTTTTTTTTTGTTTTCATGTTTTTTAAACATTGTTTATGTTTTTTCATTGTTTTTGGCATTTGCTTTGCCATTTGGTTGGGTAACTTGGTTTGGAACTTTGATTCTATCATTCTAGATATTTGTAACTTGTAATTTTGTAAATGGCCAATGCTAAATTGTAATCCTAAATTCATATTCCCAAATCCTTATTAATTTTAATTTTTCCCATAGGTTGCAACTTCAAAGTTAAAAAACAAACATGCCAAGGAAATTGGATCCTTTCTGGGATTATGGTGAGCCTACAAGTCCGAATGATAGACAAAACTTGAATTGCAAGTTGTGTGGAAAGGAAATACACGGGGGGGTTGTATAGGTTGAAGTTTCACCTTGCACAAATCCCTAGACATGATGTGGGGCCTTGTCCAAATACAACTGCTGAACTTATCGTACAAGCCACGAGAGCACTGGGAGAATTAGAGCAGACTAGAGAGGCCAAAGAAGAAGTGAAAAGGCAACTAAAAAGGTCAGCTGAAGGAAGTGGCGCTGGTTCTACTACAGCATCAATCAATCCGATAGCTGCATTATCATTTTTTGTTCCTCGAACCACACCTGGTTCACAGCCATCTATTGGTTCAATGCTAAAAAGAAACGAGAAAGAACAAGTTGACAACTTGCTAGCAAAATTTCTCCTCTGGAGTGATATTCCTTTTAGCATCGTAAGGAATAATCCTTTTTTCCAACCTGCTGTTGATGCTATTGCCAGTGTTGGCCTGGGGTACAAAATCCCTTCTTATCATGATTTCAGAGGCCGGATTCTTCAAAATCAAAAGCGTGACTGCACCCAAAGATTGGAGGATTTTAGGGCATCATGGGCAAAAACAGGATGCATTGTTATGTCCGATGGTTGGACTGACCAAAAGGGGAGAAGCCTTTTAAACTTCTTGGTTAGTTGTCCCCAGGGGACTATGTTTGTGAAATCTGT
>APFE030621838.1:175987-209423 GCA_000404065.3 Pinus taeda
GGTTAGGGCAGGATGTTGTGGAGGGGGAGGAGGAGGAGGAGCAGGAGCAGGTGGAGGAGCAGGGGGAGGAGGAGGAGGTGACACCGCCTGCCCGGGCTACTGCCACCAGTAGAGGACGTGGTCTACCTCCTATACCTCCTATTTCTAGTTCTTCAGCGAGTAGAGCACATCAGACTCCACTGCCCTCTCCACCAGCACAGACACCAGCATCTACATCGAGAGGGAAAGGGAAAGCTATTGCATTTTCTCGCAAGAGGGGCAGAGGAAATCAATAGGATTAGAATCTAGACTTTCATTTTATTGTATATGACATTATGACATGATGAGATACTGATACATTATCATATTTTTTGTTGATATTTTGAGGCTGAGTTGGGACTCAGGAGTCAGGACTTACTATTCAGGACATAATTCAATGTTATGTGTGATTTTAGCGCTAGAAATGATATTAAACATCTTATATATTAGTTTTTTTATCATATTTATGTGTCAATGTATTTATTTTATGTTCTAGATGGTTTAGATATTGAAAAAATTGAAAAAAAATGAATATTTTTGTTCCAAACGCTTTTTTCCCGCTTTTTTCCGCTTTTTTCCCGACTTTTCCAATTTTTTCATTTTTTTCCCCGCGCCGATTAAATCCCGCTCGCGCTTTTAACAACATTGAAATTAACAAATCTAGCATAAGAAATTGTCAAAATCCCTGAAATCAACATGAATATAACTAGGGATATATCAATTAGTACCAACCAAGCCTAGCAAGAAATTAAACATTATGTCAAATTTTTACCTTGTCACTGACAAAAATGCTGCCACAAATCAAAGTCACTATAATTTTTGCAGTTCTGTTAAAACTACGTCCGAAAGCATAAGTCTTAACTTCTCCACTCTTAGGTAAAGTGACAAAAGGAATAACAAACAAATTCCATGGTAATGGAAAGAGGTCTTACTCATGATCAAAAAAATAAGATGCTGCAACAATCATCTCATCTACACCATCCTTGTCAATATCTGCTATCACCTGAAACAAGTGACTCCAGGTTATAAAAAAATTCACAATGTAATCACCACAGCAGTATTGTTAAATGCAAGTGTTTTGGACCGATTAATTGACACTTGAACATTATCTCAATCCCACATGCAGATTACACTCTGGAATTTTAAAAATGGGACTTACTGGAGTGCAGAGGATATGAGAATCAATATTGACAAAATCTTCTGGTTTTGGATGTTGGGCTTCAGCAAAGTCTTCATCTCCCCAAGCTGATTCATCAACATAGTCATCATAGTCATATGCATATTCATCAGTCAAGCCATCTTCTCCATCTCGAAACAGATCAAAAGAAGAATCTGCCTCCTCCGCCAGATCCTCATTATTTTTGACAGTAGCAGCTCCTCCGGTATCACCTTCCTTGGAACTTTCTGTTTCAGATTCTGTAAGAAGCCGCCTCTGAGAACCCATTGACTTTACTGTATCAGTAGCATTTGTTGTTACTCCCATATTTAGTATATCATGCATGGATTCCTCATCACTACCAACATGGTCTTCTTTAGTGACATTTGTTTTAGTTTCATTATGCAGTTCAGTGGTTGTATGATTGGGAAGCTCGACTGTAGGTTTCGTTTGGTTATTGTGTTCTGAAGCAGATTCGAGGCTACCATTCTGAGAGGCATGAGATAACAATTCTGAATTAGATGCATTGCTTGAAGCTTGATGTTCAAGAACTCCATTTGACGAAAATGACTCATTGGACTTTGTTTCTTTAGCATTACCCTGATGATCTGCACAGAAAGATCTGATTTCAACATTCTAGCATTTATTAATGCCTATTTTCCAACAACTGAAATAAAATCGTGAAACTAAAGAAGATCGAAGAACACACAAAAGATACTAGTGCCCAGTTATATGAAACATCTGTGTTCAGAACATGAAATAAGATTCCTTTCTTGCCCATTGTTTTCATTCTTCTGGCAAGAAAGCATTTCCGTTTCAGGGAAAAAGAATAGTTCAATAGGAAGGCCTGAATATGGAACATGATAAATTCACATGAAAGCGTATTCTTGTCCTTTTCTTATCAACCCTGTTGACAAAAGTAGGAGAAAAACAAAAAATCTAGCATAACACTCAAAAACCTGGGCCAAGAGCTCTCTTTCAGTCAAGCTTTGTCAACCAACACAGCATCCCAATGACTGCCTTCTATTAACGAGTTATTGAGAAAATCCAGGGCAAAGAAATCGGGAATACTGAATTCTTCCAATGGAGTAAAATCTTTGTTTAGCAAAACTAGACAAATACCATCACATTGTCATAAGTTAAGGAGGGGTGTTACAAGGTATAGCTTATCTTAATCAACACGCAGGCGCTTATGCAAAAATGGATTGCAAGAATGTAGAAGGTAAAAGGAAGGCCAGACTTAATCCTTTGTACTTAAGGTGTTATGAATAAAATATAGATATAAATAATGTAAATATAAATAATAAAAATATAGATATAAATAATGTAATATAAATAATAAAATATAGATATATAAGTAATGTAAATATAAATAATAAAAGCATATCATAAATAATGATTAATTGGTAATTAATTAAAGAAGAGGCATGTCGCTAAAGGACATGACCATTCATAAAGGGGTTTCCCGCTACCAAAAGACCAAAACCTCCCAGCGAAACTGGGTACAACCTAGGTACTCATTCCATAATGCTTCTCAAATTGATGCAATCTGTTCCCCCGTGCCCAAAAACTTCAAGAACAAACAAGGCTCAGTGCTTACTATCTGTAATCTTCTGTTACAAATTTTCCTCCTCTCAACACCGTGCTTCCAAGTAACAAAAGATCCCCTTTCAGTCCTACTCCCTTCTCATTTTATTTCTTAGAACCACCGCTCATTCATCGTTCATTGCCTTGGTTGTGTACCTATCTATTACGTGGCTCCTCACAGTGAATTAAAGATGTATTCACACTTTATTTTGACACTCATCACTTTATAAGATTTTAGGTGATACCAAACTATATTACGTAGTCCTTTTTTCATTAAGATTTATTTAATATTTTATTATATTATACCTCTTTTAATGTTTAACCTTTAGTTAAGAGTAACTTTTTATATAACAATACAACTCTCTTTTAAACTTTAATAATTTAATTTAGAGCTTTTGGATAATGTTCTATGATTACCTATTATGCTGATGACACATACTAAAATACATATTCCAATATATTTTTGTGAGTTAGATATTTATTTAATATCTTCAACAATTACGTCTTTTATCCTATGCTTGGAATTTATTCATAATTTAATGACTAATAGTGCAGTATAGGCGACGCATGCATCTATATCTATCATATGCATGCTAATAATTCACATTTCGTTTGTACTGGTAGATGGGTCATTACACAGATGCTCAGTCGCACCCATCCATAAGGTCACGTCTCACCATAATCTTTTTAAACATCTTATTTGGAAAAGGCATGTAAGAAATTAGAAGGGTAAGAAATTTTTAAAAAGTATATTTTTGTGAGTTAGATATTTATTTAATATCTTCAACAATTACGTCTTTTATCCTATGCTTGGAATTTATTCATAATTTAATATGACTAATAGTGCAGTATAGGCGACGCATGCATATGTATCTATCATATGCATGCTAATAATTCACATTTCGTTTGTACTGGTAGATGGGTCATTACACAGATGCTCAGTCGCACCCATCCATAAGGTCACGTCTCACCATAATCTTTTTAAACATCTTATTTGGAAAAGGCATGTAAGAAATTAGAAGGGTAAGAAATTTTTAAAAAGTATTAACATAAAAATAAAAACAAAAATATTTGGTATATTTCATATTGTTAAAATTACTTTAAAAGGGTTAATTTAAAGGAGTATGAAAGGGTTATTTGGGAAAAGTAAATTTTGTATTCCCAAAGCTAATATAAAAGGACGAATAGAAGTGTTCCAAGCCTCATTATAATTGTTGAAATAAAATAAAGTATAAACAAAAATTCCAAGTTTCAAGGAAGTAAAAAGTTATTAAAAATGCAAAGTAATAATAAAGTTTTAAGGGTTTATTAAAAAGAAGGGGTTACTTTTAAAACCCTAAGTTTATCCCAAAGAAGCAAAATGGAGCCTAATAAGGAAATGAAGGTCGGAAGATTCCCAGAAACTTCACATAACCATGCCTCGGTGTAATGACCCATTTTGGATTTATAAGCAAAAAGGTATTAGAAAACATACGATATATGCATATGATAGTTACATATGCATACATCGCATATCTTACGCTAGTATACTTATTAAATAATTATGAAATGTGTTTAAATGAAGAATAAGGGGATTAAGTACCTAAAATCATTAAGAAAAGAAATATTGCCTAAAATTCGACACTCCCAAAAGATACATAATAAAAGATTTTCGTAATTATAAAGTTATTAAATAGAATTTACACTTTCAATCTTGTTAATGTAAATATGTATAAATATTCATTTTAAATTAAATATTATAATTGAAATGTTAAAAGTTAAAAATAGTTATTTAATGTAACAAACACTTGATAATATACCTAGTGTATAACTAACTATTCATTGTATTTAAACCCTACCTAACACTTTGCTTCCAAACAAGATGCTTACATAATCCCCCATAGATGAAGGAGCTTTTCAAAGGTTTCCCTATAGATTCAATTGGTGGCAATTTCTACCAACTGGTCTCCCCCTCATAAATACTGCTCACACACTGCAAGAGACCTTCTACCTTGTAACTAGGACTTTAACTACATGAATAAAGAGGATATATATAGGCAGTACAACTAGGTCATTTAGATCATCCCCTGTGAAGCCTTAACCATAAGATGGCATTCTATTTCAGGTACTTTATGTAGCCAAGGGCAACATCATTCCCAAACTTGTCTATGAGAAGGCATTGGATGCACAGCCTCAAGACCCCCCTTGGTTAGTGCAAAATGGTTTCCCATTGGCTTTGGGTTGAAAAAAATCACCATATCCCATGCCTTAAGAGGAATTGCCAGCAATGTCATTTACGAGAGATTAAGTCAAAGGATTGCATCACCTTTAAATGTCCCATCTATTATGAGATCAAAGGGCGGTTTCACTGCCTATATTAGGACTCACAAGGCTCCCCGTTAAATTTCTTTAACTATCCAAACTAGAAGATGCATTCTTTTCTCATAAGGGAGGTGTTAGGCCACAAGCCGCGGACCTTGCATAGGACTCCCTATTCAAATGCCATCAAGAGGATAACCTCTTTCTTCCCTATTGCCATATCCACTGGTGGCAGCAAATGGTAGGTTGAGGCCTAAGGGCCATATCATTTCAAACTCAGATCAATGAGACCTCAGATTTCCTCTCAACCCCACTATGAGTCGAACAAGCTCCACAAAAGTTTTCAAGCACTCCATATCTAGATTCCACCATGTCGACAAACAAACTGAAATTAGGAACTTCAAACAATTTTTTCGTTGACTTTTGGGTAGCATCGGATGTGCTCTAGCTCCAAAATTTTGTAGCGGGGCTAGAACACATGAGGTCTCCAAGACCCAGCAATCGTTTGGTGAAATTCCACCTAGATTGTATTTTATTAAAATAATTAATATTTTTAATGGGGTTCCTAAGTCTAAATTTAGGAAAATTAAAATATTAATGGGTATTAATAAAAATATGGGTGAGAAGCTTCTAAGAGATGAGGATCAAGTTTAATTTAATCTTAGTCGTTGATTAGAGATTAGATCATGGTTGTTGATTTCTCAACAGGAAAAGTATAAAGGAAGGCTTGGGTCTGTTGGAGAACACACACAGTAAGTCTCTCAACGACTCCTAGTCGTTCTCGGAAAATCAAGAATTTGACCTTTCCCAGGGGCTTCGTTAGAATGTCGGCGACCTGCTCATCTGTACCGATGTGATGGAGCTTTATTGCTCCTCGTTATACCATATCCCGGATAAAGTGGTACCTGATATCGATATGTGTGGAGCAATCATGAGCTTCCTCAACAAGACAGCCTCACAGGAGGCCATACTTGCAGCAATGTACTCTGCCTCAGCAACACTCAAAACCATCGACTTCTGTTTCCTACTCATCCAGGATATCGAGGCAGAACCCAAAGAGAAACAGCACCCGGAAGTGCTCTTGCGATCCTCCACACTACCTACCCAATCAGCATCAGTATATCCATGTAGCCGCACATCTCCAGCAGTGTATCACAACCCGTGAGTGATTGTGCCCCAAAGATATCTCAAAAGATTCTTGGCACCAATCCAATGTGAGTGATGAGGCTCAACCATATATTGGCTCAACGTGTTGACTGCAAAACATATATCCGGACGGGAGTTCACCAGGAACATCAATGCTTCTATGACTTGACGATACTCGATAGCATTTCCCATAACAAGTCTGGCAGCACTTTCACATAACTTCTTGAAGTTAAGCTCCATCAGGGTAGTCACGAGCTTGCAGTCCACCATACCGAATCTCTCCAATATCTTCACCATGTATTTTCCTTGAGATAGGAAAATCTCTCCTGGCTTCTGCCAGACCTCCAGCCCTAGGAAATAGTGCATCAGTCCTAGGTCCTTGATCTCAAATTCGGAAGCCAACTCCCTCTTACATTTGTGAATGAGAGAGTCTACACCTATCAGAAAGAGGTCGTCAACATACAACACCAGTATGAGAGGCTTATCATTCTCAACCTTAAAGTAAAGGTTTGGATCGGCTTCACTCCTAGTGAATCTTAGCTTCATCAAGTAGCTATCGATCCTCTCATACCAAGCTCGGGGAGCTTGTTTCAGCCCATAGAGGACTTTCTTCAACCTGCATACGTGAGATTCTTGATCATGAATCTCAAACCCCTCGGGTTGTTCCACATAGACTTCCTCTTTAATCAAACCATGCAAGAATGCAATCTTAACATCCATCTGATGAAGGTTCCATCCTTGCGAAGCAGCAAGGGTTATGATCGAGCAAATGGTGGTGTATCGGGCAACAGGTACAAATATCTCGTCATAATCTATACCTTCCTTTTGAGAGAAGCCACAAGCGACAAAACGAGCCTTATACTTTTCAGCACTTCCATCAGCTCCATGCTTTATTTTGTAAAGCCACTTCAAGGTGACAACTATTTTGTCATAAGGTCTGGGGACCACATCCCAGACATCGTTCTTCATGATGGACTCGTATTCCTCATTCATAGCATCCTTCCGTACTTGAAGCTTCATGGCTCTTCGAACGATAAAGGCTCATTTTGAATGATCTTGCTCATAATGGTCAAGTATCCCTGATACCTGGTCAGCTTCATACTTTCACGGAAAGCCCCCCTAGGTGCAATGTGTCCTTCGGCATCATCAAGTGTCCCCCTGAGCCATGAGGGCCTCTTCTTAGAAGAGGAAGGATCTTGCGGAGGGGGATCAATAAGATCCATAGGTTCTTCCACTTCGAGCATCATCTCACCTTCCTTTTCATCAACTTCTTGGTGTCAGCTTCTTTAGTTTTCCTTAGTATAGGAAGATTGTCAACATTGCTAAGAGCCATATCTTCGTCAAAGGTGACATCATGACTAATCTCAACTTCCCTTTGACCAGCCACATAGATTCTATAGCCCTTAGAATTTTCGCTATAGCCCACAAAGATTCCCTTATTTCCAGATGCACCCAATTTATTCATTTTCTCTTTTGGCACATGAAAATATACGGGACTTCCAAAAATTCTAAAATGAGAGATATCAGGTTTCTTACTAGTGAACATCTCTTCGGGAGTCTTGGAACCTAATGCTTGATGAGGGCATCGGTTTTGAACATATACGGCGGTATTCACAGCTTCGGCCCATCAAAAAGCTGCGAATAGCACGAACAGCGTCCATAATCATATGATTCTTCCTTTCCGCCACACCATTCTACTTAGGAGTGTATGGTGTTGTGTTCTCCCTCTTGATGTCAGCCTCTTTGCAAAAGTCAAGGAACTCATTGGATTCACACTCAGTCCCATTATCAGTCCTTAAGATCTTGATCTTCTTCTCAGTTTGATTCTCGATCAAGGTTTTGAAGTGACACAACTAGGAGAACACTTCATCCTTCTTTTTCAAGAAGTATATCCACGTCTTGCGAGAATAGTCATCTGTAAAAATGAGATAATATAAATAACCTCCTAAAGAGTTCACGGGCATCATACTAGATATGACGGAGTGAACCAATTGAAAAGGAGGTCTTGCTATGGCTAGAGGGGAATAGTCCCCTTTTGAGCTTTCCTTCGGCACATCCCAGACATACACCTTCATGCTCTATTTTGAACTTGGGCATCCCTGTCACCATTTTTCTTACATCAAGAAGAGCCTTATAATGAAGGTAGGCAAACCTCCGATGCCATAGTTCAGACTGAAGAGATGTGTCACAAGACATGACTCCCAACGAACTTCTTCTAACTTGATATAGAGAGTCAACTCGAAACCCAAGAGTGAAAGAAACTTTAAAATTCTTTTTCCATACACGTACCTTGCCATCGATGAAGGCCACCTTGTAGCCTTTGTCTTCCATTGTCGAAATGGACACCAAGTTCTTCTTGAGATCAGGTACATATAGGACTTCTTGCAAATGAATTGTCTTACCTTGATTTAATTGAAGAGTAACATTCCCTACACCCTTTACAGGATAGGTGGAGATATCCCCAAGAATAATCTCCATGTTGGTCTCCTTCTCTATCAAATCAGAGAGAGCTTCCTTGTAACCAGTGAAGTGCCTTGACGCACCACTATCAATAAGCCAATTTCCCAACGAGTCTGGAGGAGAAGTAGTAGAGAGGGCTAATATCAGATAATATTCATCTTGCTTATTGTTAACAATATTAGATTCATATATGGAGTTCCTTGCCTTCTTGGAGGGTTGACCACTTCCTTGATTTCTGGCATTCCTCTTTCCTTTGCCATTGAACTTGCCATTCCTTTGATTGTGGTTGGAATTGCTCCCGGAGTGATTTTGATCATCGTCATGAGATGTGCCTTTTCTATTTGGACACTCCCTCTCATAGTGGCCGAATTTATTGCAAACAAAACATCCTCCTTTCCTTCCACCTTTCGATCCGGCCTTTCCTTTGGATTTAGACCCGGAATTATTTCTTCTTTTAGCATGAGAGGAGAAAGCAGTGGGGTTGCCTTTAAATGAAGGAATTTCCTACTCTTCCATCCTAATCTCTTCTTGAATGCATCTCACCATCAATTCGTCGAATCCTGGAATTACATTATTGTTCAGAAGAGTGGTTCCAAATACATACCATTCGGATGGGAGCCCTCCAAGAGTTGTCATAGTTAGTTCCATGTTAGGAATGACTTCTCCAATCGATAGGAGGTCATTCTAGATCTCAGTGATCCTTAAGAAGTAGGATTGCATATTCTCATCTTTGCCCTTCCTAATTTCCTTCAGCTTATTTTTGAGGAACAAAACTTGATTTGCATCACTAACTTTAAACAAGCTTACCAATCTATCGTAGATCTCCTTGGAGGTGTTCAGCTCGAAAACGTAGGCCACTAGGCGCTTGCCAATAGAGTCCCGACTGATCTTCTTTGCTTTGACTTCACCCTAAGTCCACTTGTTCCTTGTAGCAGCTGATGCATTTGATGGAGGCTCTGTAATTCTACCTCTCACATAGTCCAACACTTCTTTCTCTTCCAATATGAGATCGAGAGACATCTTCCATCCGTGATAGTCAAACTTCTCATGTAGCTTGTCTTCGGCGAGGAAGTGTGATGAGGAACCCATGAAGTCTTAAGACATTTTCCAACAGTCTTCGGTGATTGCTCTTGCTTGGGCTTTGTCTTCACCTCGGCTCTGATACCATGTTAAGTTATGGTATGTTCTATGCTTAGAATAATTTACTTCAATTTCTTCTTATTAGCCCAATGTCAATTTCATTGTTTAACAATCACATTAACATAAAGCGAAATGCTGATAGAACATAAATAAATCGACAGAAGACAAGCCAAGACAAGAGACACCAAATGTGGCAGCGAGCCAAGGACAAATGTCAATGTGGGGAAACCCTTTGATCAATTCTTCTATAATCTTCAATAATTCAGCACACAGAGAGAGATAGTACAATATCACAAGTCTGATATTTTATATCAACAATAATAAATCAGCAACCAGCAAAGTCAAAGCTAGTCAAACAGCCCCGGATTGACCTCTAGTCAACCTTGAAGAACTTAGTCTTCAACAACAAAATTTGGCAACCCAAAACAGCCCTCAGTGAACGGTCAAAACAGAAATCAACAAATCAATAGCCTGCGGTCCGTCATAACCAGTCAACGTTCGTCAACTCTTTCATCAACGCTGGTCAACGCAGCACCCAAACAGTATGTTCAGGTCAACGCTTGGTCAATGCATCTTCTAACAGCCCTGCACCTTGGTCAACACAGCCCAGAAAAGTCAATGTTGCCCAGAAAGTCAACGTTGCCCTAGAAAATAGTCAACACTACCCTAAACAGAATTTTCGTCCTTCCTCTTACACGTGTGAGAGAAACTGCTCCTACACTGGAGCAATGAGATTAGGAGAGAGAAGATGAGTGTTGAGATGATGTGAAATAATGTCACAAGGTATCTTCCTTTTATATGAATCGTTGAGGTTACGCTGGGGCTGTGCCACACACTTTATCTTGCTGGCCGACCTTGACAAATTGTCAAGTATATACCAATAAATTCATATCTCCATAAATAGGATGATCATTAAATCAATCCTACACCTCTCGACGAGAGGAATCCAAGAAAAATAGCAGTTGCCATAAATAAGATGACCCACATGGAGTTTGGCCCTAGTTGCCAATTTTAACACTTGGAGGTATTCGGGATCATTTGTCTTGATTGGGAGTTGGAAAACCGAGTTCTCTACTTTAGTAGCCCAAGGACGAAAACCCTCGAGCGATTCAATGAGAGTGAGAGAGAACCCATCTCTCCCTTGGTGAATCCACTCAGGATTCGTCGGTTACAGTATATTGATTGGTCAGTTCAGTTTTGGAGGCCCTGTGTGGTATTGGAGCATATTTCTCTTGGTGGCCATTTGTTGAATGTTTGATGCTCTATGTTGTTACAATCACTTAAATCCAGAAGTTCTTTATGTTGCAAAATAAGTTAAGTAATTGTAGATGGAAGATAAACCATAAAACCATGTGCAAAATGGAGGACAACCACGAACTCAATGAGACACAGAGAAGTTAGGTCAATGACAAAGGCAAACCCCACAAGGGGAAAACCTGACTAGATTATTCTTCTATTAGAAATCAATTGTTTAGCATAGATACAAAGTACAATGAACAATGAGAGAATGAAGAAGTTCACCCAAATCTGAAGAAGATCTTTGACAGCAGTAGCTGATGCAAACACTGAATCACTTTGGCTCTCCATGATCTGCTATTTCTCTTCAAGACTCTTTCTCTCTCTTTCTCAAGTTCGAATTATCCTCTTTCTCTCTCTTTCTCAAGTTCGAATTATCCTCTCACAAGCACAAGTGTGTCAAGTGAGGATGAGAGGCACAAACATATACGAAGAGCAAGAAGGTCAAATTCATGAGGAAGTAACTTCTATGCCTTGAGGAGAAGTTACATATGCCAAAATAGAACTGTAACTTATGCCATAAAGGAGACGAGTGTAACTTATGCATTTAGGAGAGAAGTGTAACTTATGCATTAAATAGGTGTAAGAGGAATCCTTTTATGACAAGTCATTAAATTGTGTAAGAGAGTGTGTAGCATAAAAACTTATGCTGATGCACAAGAACTAATAGTTTGAAGATTTAATTTAAAAAAAATACACGAGAGGTATTTTAATAATAATTTATTAATATAATAATATATGAGATGATTTTGAATGTACAATGAGGCCTGCTTTTATACCTCAACAGGTGACCTTTCGTGAAAGGGCATCTCTTTTAGACATGCCTGTTCACTTAATTAATGACTAATTTAACCTAACCAATATTTAATTATTTAATATTTATTTTTATTTTATTTATCTAATTGTTATGAATAATATTCATAACATAGCCTCTTCCTTCGGAAGCTTTCTCCTCAAAGCTATATTGCTAGCACTTGTCTTTGCGATTGTTGTCTTCTTGCATATAATCTGGGCATCGTTTTTATCATGTAGCTCATCAATAATATTATCGTAAGCACGAAGCATAAACTGCAACTTAAAATGGACAAGAAATATATGCAGAATCCTCAGCCTTATTTTATTAAAATAAAAGAGTACATAGAATGCCCAAACTGGCTGAGAGAATCGTGTTGAAAATTGACAGCTATGGGATGAATTTCCTTGAATGAAATTCCATTTCTGACCTTTCTAAAGTGACTTTCTAAAAATAGAAAGGTCATGTATATATTTGTAACCATGACTTTCCAAAAATAGTAAATCACTTTTCATCAACTCGTAATCATATATATATATATACGATGGAAAATCACTTAACTCGTCCTTAATCAATCTCAATTGTTTAATTTTTAACTTAATCATCAATATTATTATTATTATTACTATTATCCTCTTTATGATTTTATTGTATTATTATTAAAAATAAATTCAAATCTCTCAATCATGAGACTTAATCATGTCATATGTAACCCCTCTCAATTAATGCATATGTTACTCTCTCTCTCTTAATGGATTCATTCCTCTCTCTCTTTAATGCTCTTATGCATCTCTTACACTCTGTTATGAATATTATTCATAACAATTAGATAAATAAAATAAAAATAAATATTAAATAATTAAATATTGATTAGGTTAAATTAGTCATTAATTAAAGTGAAAAGACATGTCTAAAAGACATGCCCTTTCACGAAAGGTCACCTATTGAAGTATAAAAGCAGGGCCTCATTGTACATTCAAAATCATCTCATACTTTTTTATATATTAATAGATTATTATTAAAATACCTCTAGTGTATTTTTTAAAATTAAATCTTCAAGCTATCAGTTCCCGTGCATCAGCATAAGTTTTTATGCTACAGTGGTATCAGAGCCATGGCACACGATATAATCATGCGGGCCTTTGAACGTAGCTTGCCGCACAATGTGCCATTATGTTCACATCTTGATTACGTTGAACAGTTTAGTAAAGTTCAAGAAGCATTTCAGCATTTAGAAAAATCATTTCAAGAAGTTAAAGCATATCAAAAAGAAATCGATAATAAGGAAGAGAATAGTGACAGTGAAGAAAAAGAACAAGGGAAGTAGAAGAAGAAGATATTGATCAGAATGATGACCCAAAAGAAATAAGTGATAATTCATCTACTCTGATTACAGGTGTTGATCTTCTCGGCTATAATCAGGATTTGCAGGACATTGACAACATCGACGCTAGGAAACATCTTTTACAGCGTTATCGCATTCTCCTCGTTTTGGATGGTGTTGATCATTTCAATCATATAGAGGCTCTTTTAGACCTAGATGTGGTGGGGCATGAGAGTCTGATACTGATCACAGCTTGTGATAAGTACGTACTAACACACTCTTCTCTTAAAACTCTATTATATGATGTAAATCCATTAAATAGACAACATGCTCGGGAGCTATTCTGCCAACATGATTTTCGTCAATGCAAACCATCTGATGGATTCGAAGATTTAGTGGAGTTCTTGGAAATATGTAAGGGGTTTCCCTTGTCATTAAATGTTTTGGGAGGACATTTTGTTGGTATGTCTGACAAAGATTATTGGAAGCAGCAATTGAAAAGGTTCTCTACGACACTGCACGAGGATATACTACAAACACTAAAAGTTAGTTACGATGCTCTCAACGGTGAGGACAAGGAAGCATTTTTTGGACATCAGTTGCTTCTTGGGGGAGAAGAGACAGCATTAGCAATTAAGAGGGATTATACAGCAACAATATCGTGCACTCCCTTGAAAGGCTCCATCAAAAATGCCTTGTTGACTTTCATTATGACGTTCAGTCCGATAATGAAATTGAATGCAGAAAACTAGAGGATCCTATGATTGGTTACGATGATCTATTCCTAAAATATCGAGGTTATAAACTTGCAATGCACGATCAACTTAGGGAACTGGAATTGGATATTGCACAGTTGCCACCGAAGGTTACCTCCGGCCAATTTAGGGAGTTTCCCGGTTGCCACTGCGAATTACGTTCGATAGAAAAGACTGGCACATCACATTTCCCTTGTTCTTTTTCTTCACTGTCACTATTCTCTTCCTTATTATCGATTTCTTTTTTATATGCTTTAACTTCTTGAAATGATTTTTCTAAATGCTTCTTGAACTTTACTAAACTATTCAACGTAATCAAGATGTGAACATAATGGCACATTGTGCGGCAAGCTACGTTCAAAGGCCCGCATGATTATATCGTGTGCCGTGGCTCTGATACCACTGTAGCATAAAAACTTATGTTGATGCACGGGAACTGATAGCTTGAAGATTTAATTTTAAAAAATACATTAGAGGTATTTTAATAATAATTTATTAATATATAAAAAAATATGAGATGATTTTGAATGTACAATGAGGCCCTGCTTTTATACTTCAACAGGTGACCTTTCGTGAAAGGGCATGTCTTTTAGACATGCATGTTCACTTTAATTAATGACTAATTTAACCTAATCAATATTTAATTATTTAATATTTATTTTTATTTTATTTATCTAATTGTTATGAATAATATTCATAACAGAGTGTAAGAGATGCATAAGAGCATTAAAGAGAGAGAGGAATGAATCCATTAAGAGAGAGAGAGTAACATATGCATTAATTGAGAGGGGTTACATATGACATGATTAAGTCTCATGATTGAGAGATTTGAATTTATTTTTAATAATAATACAATAAAATCATAAAGAGGATAATAGTAATAATAATAATAATATTGATGATTAAGTTAAAAATTAAACAATTGAGATTGCTTAAGGACGAGTTAAGTGATTTTCCATCGTATATATATATATGATTACGAGTTGATGAAAAGTGATTTACTATTTTTGGAAAGTCATGGTTACAAATATATACATGACCTTTCTATTTTTAGAAAGTCACTTTAGAAAGGTCGGAAATGAAATTTCATTCAAGGAAATTCATCCCATAGCTGTCAATTTTCAACACGATTCTCTCAGCCAGTTTGAGCATTCTATGTACTCTTTTATTTTAATAAAATAAGGCTGAGGATTCTGCATATATTTCTTGTCCATTTTAAGTCGCAGTTTATGCTTCGTGGTTTTCCTGCTAATTTCATGGTGAAAATTTGTGAAATTTGACGACTGAATTTTATGGCTTAATTTTTTAACAAATTCTCCCGAAAATTAAGTCAAAAATTAATTCGGAACATTACAGTGGTATTATTGTTTGTGTTCCTGCCAGCCTAAAGGGTTTCAATTTCAACTACATAATGTTCGAGAATTTATTTTGAATGTGCCAAAATTGTTGAAGACATCTTCATGCATTAAATGATCGACAATTTCCATTTCAATTGCTTGACCATAGTTTATTATTCAAAGAAGGGGACAAGAACGTTTTCAATTGAAAGGGCCAATTATTCTTTTATGAGGCGGAATTGAAAAGGGTCATAAGCGTATTTGAGGAAGACCATGGTTAATTAAGAAGCCAAATATTTAATTCTTTGCCAAATTGCTAAAGTTTTTAGAAGGGCGGAAATTAAATGTATCCAAGGGTTGAAATTATTTATTCATCTAAAGGGTCGTAATACATTATTAAAGTTCTTGAGACATGGTTTAATTATTTCATTAAGTTTGGTTGTCGTAATATTTGAAGATAACCGAGAGCTTTCTTTACAATGTCAAATACCATATTCTGGTACCAAAAGAAAATACACAGTGTGTATAATAATTTTCTTCCAGGTCGAAGTTTACAGCTATTCTGGAGTTTGTTCATTCCTCTGGCCCGCAATTCTTATTGTGAGGTTTCCAAGTGTCATTTCTCCATCAAATTTTTCAGCGTTTGTCAACAAGGAATCAATCTCTTTCAAGGAAAATGGCCAAGCCATTTGCACGAGCATTCGAGACACTTAATTGCCCATGGGAGTTTGATTCTAAAGGAGGGCCAGAATTCATTTCAGAATTGAGGTCAAATTCAAATTATTAATGCAGGCTAAATTGCTGATAGTTATTGGGCTAAATTTCCATTCCATTTCTCGAGAAAACGTGCATCCATTAACAGAACTAGATACCCAGAGATTGAGGCTGAGTTTCTATTACTGTGCAAGAGCCGAGTACCAAATTTGTGGAGGAGGACCAAATGCATTAAGCAGCAAATCGAATTTCCCCACAATTAATTAATCACTGGACCGCAAATTTCAAGTTGAAGCAGAGACAGAAGCTTGAAAATTCTGCTCAAGTCAATTTGGTGCCAGAGCCATTTGCTGGAGGGTGTTAACAAATTATGCATTGAACTACTAAATTGACTGTGGTCCAATGCTTGACTGGGTCTAGATTTATGCTCGAGGAGGCCAAGACTCTTGTGAAAGCAAACTCAAAAACTTGCTACAGGAATACAGTATTCCATCTCAGGCGTGACTTCGGCAATTGGAAGAGAGGTTGAGTCAGGGAATCAGTTGCTCAGATTTTAGAGATCGATTTGCTGTAGTAGACGTTCCACATAGCTGGGTTATTTGTAGACTTCCAATCATATTCCTTATTGCTTGACATGCCAAAAATTTTTCTATCAATACCTGGATGAAGTTTCTTGCATTTCTGGGCGAATTGGACAAAATTTTGATTTGTGAGCAAACTAAGATCCATCACTTGTTTCTGGGCGTGATTCTTCTTGATTGACTGGACACATTTTCGATTTGCGGGGATGCCATCACTGCTGGACACATTATCTACTCATGCTGGGCAATATTATGGTTGAAGGCACATTCTGACTGCTACTTTAACACCAGGTTCCATTTTATATTCTGTTGTATCTTTCTTGATATAATGAGGAGAATGCTATGTCTGGTTGAGTAACTATGTTAATTTTTTTACTTTGGAATTAAGCATATGCTGCTGGTTAGAGTTTGTATGCCGAGATTTTAAAGTCTGTTCTTGAGTTGTAGCAGAAATCATATGGTCAACTAGGTTGTTCTCATAAGCCTTATATTGCCAGTCATTGGTTGATGAGTCAATTGACCATGTCATTTGTATGTCTAAGCAAAAGCAAGTTGGGTGAAACTTGCATTTATACCACTACTATTGTAGCTTGCATATATAATGTATTGAGTATTTGTTGTTTTGAGTCAGAATGTTGGGATAGAGCCTTGTTATGTATAGCTGCTAAGACCATGTATTGACTGCTGACTGATAGGGAAGGTGTAGCATATCTTGCGTGCCAATTGTTTGGCTGCTAGATGTAAGTCAAGGTGTGGGTAAGAGGATTAGTCATATTTCTGTTATGCTGTCAGCCATAGCCATATATAAAACAACTTGATGTGTTTGTCACCATTGGACTAAAATCATGGATCAAACCTTTATAGATTGCCTTAATAAACTAGCAGCAACAATCAGCAGAAATTTTTCCAGGGAGATACTTTGTATGCTAGAACAAGAGCAGCCACGAGAAGAACACGAATTGGGGCCAAAAAATTATGCACTTGGAACAAATTTGAGATACATGGGGGTTACAACAAAATCCCTTCTCAAACTAGAAGAACTTGCACACTCCTCTCCAAGATGCATCAGTCAGATGGGATGATCTTGATTTGGGCTCTAAAACCGGCCATACTTGCTCTCAGACAACACAAATTTTTGGAGCATCCTTGGGTAGGGGTCAAGCTTCCAGCTGCCTCTTGTCTCAGTAGTATCATGATGTTGACTGCACCTATACCTCCTTTCAGTGATGACATTATGAGGAGAGTCTTCAGACTGATAGTGGAGACACTTTAGGATTTGGATAACAGTGAGGGCCCTACCTTTGGGAACAGGTTAGAGATTCTAGAAGTCTTGGTTAGATCTTATGAACTCATGTTTGAGCTGGAGTGTAACAACTTGATCCTGCAGATGTTTCAATGCTTCTTCAGCGTTAGGAAGCATCATCCCAACATAGCCATAACACACATGCAGTGCATTTTGTCCTCATGTATCGGAGGCCCTGATGCCATTTGCAAGAGGTTGCGGTCTAGATTGTTGGCCATTTTGAGGAGAGAACAATTGGTCTCACCTATTGCTTATGAACTAGCAGAAAGGTTGGTCAAGCAGAATATTGGTCTATTCAAGAGACGATTGACCCAGGAGGGGTTGTGGAGCATTGGTGGTGACCAACCATGCAGCAAGAATGAGCTCAAGAGGAAGGGTCTTTGCTTCATTTGCAAGGAACCTTGGGGACCTGACCACTCACGCTTAAGTGGCATGAGGAGATGACATGGATAGAGCAGGAGGAGATCCTTTCTAACTTCCAACATGAAGATTCTTTTGGATGGATCCATGAGTTCATACAAGGATGCCTCTGAGGACTTTGAGCAGTTATGTGGAGTTGTTGATAGCAGGCCAGTTTTATATTTTGGTGTGCCTAGTGGGAAGTCAAAGGACCGTATGGGAGACATTCTGGGAGATGAGTCACGAGTGACGATTCAGCATGAGTAGCATATGGTGGAGCATGAGTTCGCTGAGGAGGATGATATGCATAGTGTGCATGATGAGCCTTTTGTGGAGAGTCAGTTGGTGGCTCATGTTGAGCCCATGATGGACGAGGATGAGCAGCAATCCTTGGGGCCAACCATTGATGAGGAGCAGAAAGATGTACAGAGTCCAGACAGCCAAAAGGGTGGCAGTATTTGCAAACACTTGTCATCTGGAGGTGTTGGAGCCTGACAGTATAGATTTGCAGGAGGTTGGTTGACTGGAGAAGCATGTTGTTTCCAATCAGATAAGGGAGGATCTTTTTGAGATGGTGATGCATCCATCTTTGGGCCAACCCACTGATGAGGTACAGGTAGATGCACAGGCAGTTGGACAAATTGCAGTACTTCCAAGGATAAACCCTCTCCAGGAGTACATAGACATGGCTTGCAGCACAACTTTCTCACTTTTGCCTATTATAGAGAGAGGAGCAAGATTTCTTGGACAGATCTTGTTGACAAACCAGACAGAGCAGCATGAGTTGAGCATCGACCAACGACAGCGTAGAAGACTTATTCCATACATAGGTGTCCATGCATTCGATTCTTTCCACGGGATAGAATGATGGGGCATCATTTTGAGTCAGGAGCATAGCACTGCAGGAGCCCTTAGATGTCAGGGATAATACATGCTCCAATTGGCAGCAAGATGTAGGTTGTCCACTCATCAGCATTTCAGCACAACATCACCCTAATGGGATTGACCTTGGTCTATACCAAGGATTCGATTGGGGAGAGGTGATGAGTCAGTATTCTATTGGTGGAGCAGCATTTATGGCCAGAGCCAGAATAGAGATAGAGCCATGGGGTACGGATGATGGCGATTGGTCATGGTGGCTTTGGGATCCAAGTGGATCCATGGACGACAGATTGAGTCAGCAGCTTGTTGGGATCCAGGTATTGAGGGATCCATTCATGTCCGGTTAGACATGGCGTGGCACAGTGGTTCATATGGGATCCCGGTATCAATTTGCAGATGCCTCTGCAGTGGACAAATATGGATTGCTTGAGGGAAAGCAAGCTTGGGGCGAGAGGATTTGTCATGTCGTGATTTTTATTTTCCTCTATAGTGCAGCTCTAGGGTATGTGATGATCAGGCTGTAGGAATAGGATTACATCATCAGGGGTCCCGAGGGAGTTTTGAAGAGTTTTTATGGGATCCGATGGCATTTGCTTAGCATATTCCATCATCCGCACAGCTTGCCTTGCGTTTTGTTGCATTCCGACAACTTTCAAAAATTAGCATTATTGTGGGGCTTATGTTAAATAGTTATGCTTGAGGTGGCATTCCGCGAAGATCATTTTATGGAACATCTCAATGTAATAGCTCGTTGGAACTGGAACAAGAAGATCTACAAGATGGAATGTTGAGAAGTGACATCCAGTGGCCAGAGTGAGTATGGTGGGCGATTTACCATTTTCCTTAATTAAAAATTACTTTAATTAGTCATTTAATTAAGGAAAACTAATTAATTGGAGGAAAAGGCCCAAAAGTGACTCAAGTGAAATAAAATAAAGTTAAAAGGTCACTTAAGATAAAGTCAATGGAGAAGCTTCTAGTATAATAATAAAATAAGATGCTTTTAGAAGCTTGGAGATCTATCCATCAAATCTATAAAAGACGTGGAGGAGGTCATTTGGAGACATCTTGATTTGGGAACATTTGTCTTGATTGAGAGTTGGAGAACCGAGTTCTCAACTTCAGTATCCCCAAGACAAAAACCCTCGGGACGAAAACCCTCGGGTGATTCAATGAGAGTGGGCGAGAACCCATCTCTCTGTTGGTGAATCCACTCAGGATTCACACTGATTGGTCAGTTCCGTTTTGGAGGCCCAGTGTGGTATTGGAGCAGATTTCTCTTGGTGGTCATTCTCTCAGCAAGTTCGAGCATTCTAAGTACTCATAAAAGAAGGCTTGAGGATTTTGCATATATTTCCTGTCCATTTTAAGTTGCAGTTTATGTTTCGTGGTTTTGCTGTTAATTTCATGGTGAAAATTTGTGAAATTTGATGACTGAATTTTATAGCTTAATTCTTGAACAGATTCTCCCAAAATTTAAGCAAAAATCAATTCAGGGCATTATAAAAAGCACTTCATTTACCATTCTTAACAAATAAAGAATAAATTCTCCCCAGCAAGATAGATTTTTTATAATTTAATTTTATCTGATCTACACAAGCCAGTTATTGCATCCATAAAAGAAATGCCCATGTCCGTTTATGGTACCAAATCTGCTGAAAGAAAGGAGTTATAAAGTCGAATATATCCATGATATAAAAAGAATACTATTTCAAACAATAACTTACCGGATACAGCTTTATTGTCAATACCCTCCTGAATTAGAACATCATCATGCACATCAGGATGAGCACGATCTGCATGATCTTTTCCTAACCCAACATACCAATCTTTGTGAACTCGTAAACGGGGAACCTCCAATTTATCTGACATTAAATACCCTGAAACCCTATATCCAAGAAGGCAATACAAAAACTCATCAGATATGTCACTCTGTAATTTAAATGTCTTCCAAACCTGTCAATATATTAATGTGAAAATTCACAAAGGCACCTGTTGACCACCTGAAAAAGATAACTTCACCATTATATGTTGCTAAAGCTACTTCTCTGATCCCATCCTTATCAATATCATATAGTAGTGGACTGGCATGGACAGTTGACTTATGGAATGCCGGCCAGCCTGCAAGATGCAGACACACTAAGTAAGGAAAAACCCTTAACACTTCCCCATGCCTCAAGGCTAAATAAGTTAAATAGACAATTCTCTTATTGCACATCTAATAAAAGAACATTTGCACTTTCCAAATAAACAATTCCACAAATGCAACAATTGGGATATTTTATATCTACATTATGCTTACAGTTGGTCAGAGTGAGCACTTAATAGAAAGTACCCACAATTTCTAGAAATCTTGAAACCAAAGCTAACATATATGAACACCACAGAATCTTAACTGGTACAGAAAGTGGGTTTCAAGTGAAATCCTCACCCTAGTTTCTGTGGATCCTATTGCCACCCTTGCTAGCCACTTCCAAGTTCGCTGGATGCTCTTGCCACCCTAGTTGGAAATTTTATTATCGGATTTTACTGCTAATCTTATTGCAAGTTTGGAAGAATTGGTTTCTGCAGGAGGTCGAAGTTAAAGCTATTCAGTGGCACCAAGAGATCGAATCTCCTTCCCAAAATTTTTACAGGGTTTCACCAAATAATCTGCAAGGGTCAAGTTGTTGATCCTGATTCATTTCACTCAGATTTGGAGGCCGAGTTGTTTGAGCATAAAATTATTGTGCCAAGGAAGAGGCCAAATTCTTAAGTCAAAAAGATAAGTTTAATCTTGCTGGAGATCACTCTTCCTCATATTGAAGTCTGGTAATTTGGTGCCAAGATCAAGAGGCTGAATTTTCCAGCCTATAGCAGAGGACGAGTTGGCCAAAATTAAGGAGGGTGAATTGGATTGTATATCAGAAAATAGGAGGGCCCAGCTGCCTTTCTTATACCCAGGAGGGAGACCGAATTATTTGATCACCTAGATTTATGAAGGGCAAATGGTAACCTGGAGAAGAGGCTGAGTTATTTATTTCAAAGGAATGAGTTTGATACTATATTTGGGCCGCACTCCTGCTGTACATTTCTGGCTGAACACATAAGGAACTGAGTTTAAGAGCTTGCATGGCTGGGTTGGACAAGTCACCAGCGCTGGAGGACAACCAGACTCAAAGAATTTGTGGGTTTAATCTTGCTGGACATAGAGACTAAGTCACCCATTTCCTGTGCATAGTTATCAGTCCAAGGGTTGCATATTTCCAGTTACATTGAGTTTCTTGGGTACCTTATATGACTGCTGCATCCTATGAAGTCATATCACTGATGGGTCACGCTTCTCGAACATTCCCTGCTGATATTACTCAAAGATTGAGCTTATTCTAAACTTTGAAGACAACCTAGCTGGGTCAATTATACCAGGTTCCACTGTGTTATTCTCCAAGTTGCAACTCTGCCATATATTTAACGAAAGGCTGAATATTATTGGACTTGCATTGTATGAATCTGGGCTGATATTTAATAGAGGAAAAATGATCTTATATGGTGTCCCAAATATAAAATAGTGGTGCTGATATTTCCTGAGTTAATTGCTATCATTTATTATTGTTTTGGACACTCATTTGGCAAGTATTTACCATTGTATATCTCTCTTTGGTAATGGAAAAATGTTAAAGACACCTACAGCAGTATACTCATGATGTGTTTGACAAAATCTCTCACTGAAAAGGCTCATTAAAACTCAGAAATTTAGTGGTCATTTGGGGTATTACCTAGTGGGAACATTAAAGTGGTATAAGAGCATAATCTTGGCCAGTCATGGGAAGCCAGCACAACCATGGAAGAGTTGGGCATGCATGCATAGTTTGAACTATAGACATTCCAGTGACTCAAGGAAGAAGGGTACGCAAGGAATCATGGACAAGATCCCCAAGAATAATGAGAAGATAATAGAAAGGTTAGTCTAGTTGAGTATCAATAAGATGACAGACCAGATCGGAAGGCTAATGGTAACAAGGGAAAACGCTCCCAAGACAGTTGCAGCAAGGAAACAGTTCACAGAATTGGTCCAAAAAATTGAAGATCTTAGCAAACTTTCTATAAAGACGACAGAGCAAAAGGAAGCTTGGTTAATATCTGTTAATTTTAGATAACAATAATATGTTCTATGCTTAAGAGCTATTTTACTTCAATTTTCTTATAGCCCAATATCAATTTCCAGATTAGCAATCACATCAACACAATAGTAAAATGCAGATAGAACATAAACAATAACAGTGGAAGACAAGCCAAAACAAGAGGATACAAGATATGGTGCATGCCAGGGACAAACCCCAATGTGGGGAAACCCTTTGATCAATTCTTCTTGTTATTCTTCAAATGTTCAGCAGAGAGAGAGTACAATATGTAATATTCACTTGCCCAATCAAAGTGAAATCTGTCCAGTCAAACAGCAGACACAGTAAGCCCTAACCAGAAAGTCAACGCTGGTTAACAGGGCAGAATTTATCCTCCAAAACAGCGCGGTCAAACTCAGTCAACTCGGCCTACAACAGCAAATCGAATCAGCCCAAAAATAGTCTGAAAATATTCAGTCAAACTTGGTCAACGAAAGTCAACGCTGCAGTCAAACCCTTCTGCAGTCAACGCTGGTCAAACAGTACGGTCTGCCTTGATTTCTGTGCCCAGAAACAGAAATGCGGCCTACCCAAACAGAGATATCCCTCACAAAAACACAGTCAAAACAGGTCAATGCTGTTGGTCAACGCTGGTCAAAACCCTTCTTGCAACTTCAGTCAATGCTGGTCAATGGAGGAACAGAAAAGAACTGCCCTTCGCATGTGTGTAGAGCTGCCTCAGAAATCCGTACCCAAACATGAAAGGAGAGAGAGATATGTGAGTGAAGTGACGTGTCTAAATGAGGAGGCTCCTATTTATATGCAACGTTGTGGGCTAGTGGGTCTAAATTAGATGGCTGGCCGACCTTGACAATTTGTCCATAATAGAAATAAATTCATAATTCAATTTGTACATGTCAGAATGAGATGATCTTTAGATCAATCCTACATCTCTTGGCGAGAGGAATTCAATAAAAATATCAGCTGCATCATATGAGCTGTGCAAGGTGAAATTTGGCCCTAGTTGCCAAATTTAACAATATCCAAGAAAGAAAAGAAAAATTGCAAACCTAAGACTCAAGACTTTGAAGAAGAAGATGAAAAAACAGTTAAAAGGACAGAAGTCAGAGGATGAAACAAGCCCTAAGCCCTTGGAACACCATTAGAGCCATTGCATGAGTCTGCAAGGAACTTTGATTAGCAAACTGGAAGGGAGGTAGAAGGGGCCATCATTGGCAAGGAGACACAAGAGGCGCCCATTGACTCACATGACAATGAGGAGTATCATGGCTTGGATCTACACCATGAGGACTATAAGCTTCCACCTTTGGAGAGCCCTCTCAAGGCTCAAGAAATAGAGATAGTTAAGATGAGTGAGCATTCATCTTTGAACCAGATATCAACAAAGTGCAAGTGCATACTAAAACATCTAGCATGGGTCGAAGGCTCCCGGATGAGAGCAACCAGAGGAGATTTGAGCACTTAAGGGAAGATCTTCAAGCACTGAAGAAGAAGGCCCAAGCGCTTCGAGGTACCGTTTTGCAGCAGATTCACCAGAGGAGATTTGAGCACTTAAGGGAAGATCTTCAAGCACTGAAGAAGAAGGCCTAAGCGCTTCGAGGTACCATTTTGCAACAGATTGGTGAACTAGTAGGTCTCAGAGCATTATGTGCCGAATTAGTGGTCAGGATATCTAGCGTTGAGAAATGGTTAAAGTCCTTCGCGAAGTGGCAAGGAGAGCATACGTTGGGAAATCAACACATTTCACTCAGAGGCACATTGATGGGGTTTACAGCATTATTAGCCCACCTCTATGCATTGGACAGAGACGTAGAGTTGCCTATACAGAACCTATGGGCTAACCAGGTCAGTGGGATAAAGCAACATGAGCTAAGTATGGCACAACATCAGTATGGAGGGCTTGTCATGTGTACAAGAATTTGTGAATTCCATCCCTCCTTTGGGATTGGATGGTGGGAGATATTGAGTTGGTAACAGTTGGAATGGGCTAGGTGTTTGGATGTATCCATGGCCAGGAGCATAGTTCAGCAAGGACCATGGGTTACTAGAGGAGCTCAATGGCCACACTATTGATGGGATCCAGGTGCAATTCCCCATTGTTGAGAAATCTAGGGCATTAGTATTAATTGATTTCTCTTCTTTGGTGACTGCTTTTGAATGCTTTTTACTTTATTAGATTAGGATCTTCTTTATGTTGGATTCTTAGTGTTCTTCTTCATCAAACAGTAACCAATGCATGAACATAAATAGACAAGATACAGAGCATGTAGGCTATGAGCCAGGGCCAAAACCTCTCACTCTTTGAGAGGAAAACCCGCACAAATTCTTTTTATAGAGATTCCAACTGATGAATACCAAGACCAAGACCCTTGACCTATTAGCCACTCCAAGACCAAGACACTACTTCTCTTGACTGTCATTTCTTCTTGGTGATTCTTCCTTCGCTTCGACCTTCTTTGCATTAAGACATTGTCTTCACATCACTGTCTTATCAAGACCTTCTCAACACTGTCTTTAAGATCTTCTTCTTGTTGTGATGACCTTCATAGTACCGAAATGTATCATTGTGGTGCACTACGAACTGTCTCATATTCTTCGCAACCACTAAAATATGAACTGTAGAGGGATCTAAATTCCCTTTGACATCCAAACTCTTCCTCTGCCTCTTAGACCGAGTTTTGTACATCTGAATCATAGAGATGTTTCATTGTTCATCATCGTCGAAAACTCTAAGAGGATATCCGAAAATTTGTTGACCATACTCCATTGAAGAATCCGAACTTGTGAGTGTTTCAAGAGTATCGAACTGTGGTCTATATAGAGACCAACCTTTTTTGTCACTGTGATCTACATTTAAGAGGGATCTGAATTCCCTTCTCCATAGAACTGTAGTCTTGTAAGCTTCCAACTATAGCTTCTACCAAAACATAGGTGATCTGAATTCCTTTACTGTCCCAGTTCACCGAAATTTCAGAGATGCGAAGTTCTGGACTGTGGAAATGCGAGGAGCCTAGCCTCCTTTATATAGTGATTCGACCATATATTTAAGTCGAGTTTAGCATCAGCGGATGTGTCACTTTGGGTGAGACGACATGAGTTATTCCTTCATCTTATAGGCTGACATCAAGAGAAGAGAGTTTTGCTTATATACATTCTACACATGCTCAAGGAGAGCTCTTCATACATGACATTAATTCTTTGACCTTAATGACAAATCCTAAGGCTCTCAATGGGAACCATCTAAAATAAAATCACTTGCTCATGAAATGCATGAAGCAAGGCTTACAATAATAATTTTATTTTCTTCATTACATGATTTACAAAAGTCACAATTACATGTCATTATGAAGCCCGAACCTACTTACACTTTTCAACACCCATCACATCATGGATTTGGTCAGTGATGGTACTAACGGAGTGGTGAATCCGGTGATTGAACACTCTCACACTTTCATGTCCCCATCAAAATCCAAAACAACACTAATCGCAGGTTGGATTGACAAGGGAGCAAGCAGACTCCGTGAGTTGTCTTGGCATGTTGGTCGTGCATGGGGTTGTAGTATGTTCGACGTACTCAAGCAGGAGCATGTCAGACGAGGTGGTATCGGAAGGCCACTACACAGGGCCATGGATGGAGATGATGATTTCCCTCAGATATTTGGAGCACAAGGGTCACAAAGGAGCAGCACTATAGTGACACCTCCACTTGCACAAAGGGATATTTGCCTCTCAGATCTCTCAAGGAGGATCAGAAGGGGAGGTCCACACATCAGGGATTGTGGTAGTGAGATAGTGGAGATGGTGATACAAACAGAATGCGAGTTGATGCATACTGACTCAGTCTTGTACCGTGGCAACTAGTGGTGTATAGGGATATGCAGCGATGAGCAATTGTATGCAGAGGAGAACAGAGGTGCATGGTGGTGTGTAGTAGTGTATGAGGTTGCACAACGAACTAGGGGAGTACGACGAGTAAGGAGATTCCTTAACGAGGATGTCAGGCATACCATTAGGGTGGGCATATCCAGGTTTGGAGAGCAGGTCGATCACAGGGGTGGTCGTAAGCGTCCATACGAGTTCTTGGATACATTCACAGGAGCCCATGCATATATCACTCTTTGGCATCGGGTACAGTCGAGGGGAGCCTTGTATCCGATTGGTGCCCCCATTATGGGTAGTAGGACTTGGGGGTTAGCCCAAGACCGCTCTTTGAGATTCAATGCATCTGGCACACAATAGAGATTCTCCAATGGAGAAGCAGATTCGGTGCACGAAATAGTAGCCGCAAGATGGGAGATGAGATGATATTCAGCAGAGGCAGTATGCATTTCATCCCTAAGCCCACACTTAGGGAGATGATCATGGGGGAGACACGTGTCCTTCCTTCCGTAGGGCATGTCGGGATTTTGCATGAGCAAAGGATACCATGCAACGAGATGATTAAAGAGCAATCTGACAATGGGAATTATACTATCATGTCTAATTTCATAATTCCCCCTGATGATAAGATTAAGGATGTTAATGATAGAGTTTGGTACATGTACTTTGATGGTGCATTGTCTAGGCATGGTAAACGTGCTAGAATAGTGCTTAAATCTCCCCTTGATCACATTTTCAAGGTTGCCTATCGATTAGAATTTGAAGCAACCAACAATGTCGTTGAATATGAGGCTTTATTGTTGGGTCTTGAAATGGCAAAGTCTTTGAAAATTAAGTTGCTTAGCATTAAGGGGGATTCTGATTTAATTATCATGCAGCTTAAAAATAAATTCACATGTAAAAATCAAAGACTAAGGAATTATCGAAATGTTGTGTGGGATACTATGAAACATTTTGATGCCCTTGACCTCGAAGCTATCCCAAGAGAGCAAAATAGTTTGGCAAATGAACTTGCTGTAGCTACTACTACCTTCTAGTTATCTGATGAGCTAATTAAGGATTAGATCAAAAAAAAAGTAATATTTAGACCATTTGTTCCAGATAACACAAAGCATTGGCAAGTCTTTAATCGATTAGAATTTGAAGCAACCAACAATGTCGTTGAATATGAGGCTTTATTGTTGGGTCTTGAAATGGCAAAGTCTTTGAAAATTAAGTTGCTTAGCATTAAGGGGGATTCTGATTTAATTATCATGCAGCTTAAAAATAAATTCACATGTAAAAATCAAAGACTAAGGAATTATCGAAATGTTGTGTGGGATACTATGAAACATTTTGATGCCCTTGACCTCGAAGCTATCCCAAGAGAGCAAAATAGTTTGGCAAATGAACTTGCCGTAGCTACTACTACCTTCTAGTTATCTGATGAGCTAATTAAGGATTAGATCAAAATGGAAGTAATATTTAGACCATTTGTTCCAGATAACACAAAGCATTGGCAAGTCTTTAATGATGAAAAACAAGTCATTCGTTTTCTTAATAGTCTGGATGAGTTTGAAGATTTCTGGATAGTTTCTGAGGAGGATGGATCTTTAAATCATGAGCATATCATAAATCCTACTCCTAGGAGTGTGGTTGTCTTAGAGCAACACTTTGATCGTCATGATGCCACGAAGTTGAGAGAGGAAAATAAAATGGACCCAGGCGAATATCTCGAGGTAAACATTGGTACTCATGAGAACCCAAAGATTGTTAAAATTGGTAAAGGTACTAGTGTGAAGGAAAGAAAAAAGTTAACTAATCTACTTCGCGAATATCGGGATGTTTTAGCTTTTTCTTATGATGAATTAAAGGGCAATAGGGAAGATGTCATGGAACATACTATCCCCTTAAAAGATGGAAATGATAAACCCTTTCGCCAAAAGCTAAGGCAGATTAATCCTAAGTTAGCCCCTTTGGTTCAGAAAGAGCTTGCAAAAATGCTTGCGACTGGAATTATCGCTCAAACAAGGCATTCGACATGGTGTTCAAATCTGGTGATTGTTAGGAAAAAGAACGATACGATAAGGCTTTGTGTCAATTTTCGAAATCGTAATCTAGCATGCAATAAAGATAATTACCCTTTGCCAAACATGGAGACTTTATTGCAAAGAGTAACCGGTTTTGGAATGATGTCGTTGCTAGATGGTTTTTCTGGGTACAATCAGGTATGGGTTAAAAAGAAAAATCATCATAAAACCAAGTTCACCACACCATGGGGTACTTTTGAATACATCAGAATGTCGTTTGGATTAACCAACATTGGGGCTACATTTCAAAGGGTTATGGATTATGCCTTCAAGGGGTTAATTGGGAAATTTATTGAGATTTACCAAGATGTTCTTACTGTATTTTTTAAATATGGTATCAGTCATATAAATCATCTTAGGCGGGTTTTCGATAGATGTAGAGAATACGGGATTTCTTTGAATCTAGCTAAGTTTGTTTTTGGAGTAACCGAAAGGAAATTACTTGGCCATATCATTTCTAAGGATGGAATCAAGATTGATCCTAAAAGAATTGAAGCAATCCAAAAGATTCCTCTTCCTCATAATCTTAAATCCCTTCAGTCTTTCCTTGGAAAGACAAATTTTCTTAGAAGGTTTATTCCAAATTACGCAGAAATAGCTAAGCCTATTCAAAATCTTCTGAAGAAAGATGTAAAATTTGTTTGGCAAGAAGATGGCAAAAAGGCTTTTCAAGAAATCAAATGCGCTATTGCAAGAGTTCCTGTCTTAGTTAGTCCCGATTATTCCAAGGATTTCATGATTTTTTCTTTCGCTTGCAAAGATACCATTGCTGGTGTCCTGTTACAAAAGAATAAAGATGGTCACGAGCAGCCTATTGCTTTCATGAGTAGAGCGCTTCAAAATTCCGAATTGAAGTACAATACCATGGAAAAGCAAGCTTATGCCCTGGTCAAGTCTCTTAAGCACTTCAAAACTTATGTGGGTTATTCTAAAATCATTGCTTTCGTCCCACATTCTGCTATTAAAGATATTGTTGGACACCTAATCCTAAAGGGTTAGCGTGGAAGCCGAATGGACAAAGCAGTCCAAGGGACCTTGGGATGTGAATCCCAACGGTCACCAAATGTATATAAATGTATATCAAATTGTTAATAAAATTGTAATGCATGCTTTATCTTTCCTATTTGTTTCTCGTTCACCATGTCTGTTTAACATGGTATCAGAGCAGACAATCTCCTGCCCTGCTCAAATATGAGCCACTTATTTTCTGTGGCCTTTCTTACATGTCAGTCCTGTACATTCATATAATTGTCAGTACTGCTATTATGGAGGTAACATACATTTCAGCGATCTGAAAATAGAGGCCTGGCTATTTTAAGAGTCTGTCAACTCTGCAAACCCTGCTTGCTATTAATTTCTCTGTTGATCCTGTCCGTTATAGACATAACATTTTTTACTGGCCTGTTCCCTTCTGCTACGCTGCTACTGTAGCCACTCCACCTGCATACAAAACACTACTCTCTGAAATGCTCCTTCGACTGTTACGCTGCCCATATATTCGTTGGTGCCAGATTCTGTCAAGCCTTCCTATTGTTACGCTGCTCGCCTTGAATACTGCTGACCCTATCAGACAGCGCATCCTGTGTAAATATACTGCGTTTTTACCCTTGGCAACTGCTGCGTTTTGATCGGCTTCATCTTTCTTCGTAAGGGAAAGACAACGGATCACATCCGGAATACCGCTCTTCTCGGAAAACTCCCAGATCATGACCCCGCGCTCCTTGAAGAAGTTCTTTAGAGCCGTCGCCTTTTCCGGCCAAGCAGCGCCTCTGACGCCGAAATCAGATTCTGGAGACCGTCCAATCTCGGCTTCAGGATTTTCAATTCCGTAGAAAACAGGCTCGTCTTCTTTTTCTTCGCCTGGATTCCTGGAACATCGCATACATATAAGGTTCGATCGACGGTGGCTCCATCCTCTTCATCAGCTTCATTCCTCTCTACATCAGTGCTCTCTTTTTCAATATTTGAACTCTTTTCTCCAACATTGTTTTTCTTATGGTCTTCACTATCAACATGTTTTTCGGAAGTCAACCTCCTTTAAATCCTTGTTTTCCACTTTGATTTACGTTTTAGCTGCCGCGATTTGTAGAATACGAAGCTGTTGCAGGAATAACAATTCGTTTCGAGATAGTCCGTTAAATGGCCGCTGGCGGTCCACAAATGAGACTGATGGGGGAGATAAATCTTTATCTGTTCTTTATGTCATCAAATTAAGCTGCTATTGGCATGACTTCTGTGACCAACTTGATAGCATATACAGCAAGGAAATAATTCTTGAGAGTGTCCATTTGCTGCTCAATCTTCCTATCGTCCATCAGAAAGGTTTTAGGAGGGTTTATCAGTCAGAGGACCCAGGATGGTGTCGAGGCCTTTCTTTATCGCCTCCAAGAACCTGTACTATTCAGGGCTCTGCAGGTAGCAAATTCAAATGCTCGCTCGCCTCCAAATCGGCCACATGGAATCCAAGCACAAAGCCCTGGACAACCTCATAGAAATGATGAACGAAGGTGAAAAAAAAACATTTACGCCGCGGCCGGTAGACGCAGTGTCTCGGCTCTGGTACAGCTATTGAGTACAGTTCACCGCGGATTCGGGAAAAGGCTGTGCGTCGCTGTAAATAGATATATAATGTGTTACTGGAGCGTGAGGAATATAGCTCCATATCGTAATAGCTCAAGATCCATATGGTAGTCTATTACCAAAGCAACCTGAGTTAGATTGATTTTTGGCTTTGTCCCGAACTGGTAGCGAAAGGTATGCTGTGTCCTGATTGCAGTTTTGACACGCAACTTTATATTATTTGTGTTGTTTACTCGATTGTAGTGATGGCACACATCAAATCCGTCTGGCGCGCATCACCAATTTTCCGGTAGTTTTTTCTTCGTCTCCATCTCTATTTTATAACGTTCAAGACTCTTGTCAATTTGATAAACCATCCCGGTCTCTTTTTCATATAATACATTCCAAATGTTGTCAAGGAACACGTATAGGTAACAACCACACAAATATAAGGCTGCCGTGATGGGTAGGTTTGCAATTTGTGGTGAATCTTTGTATCGACCTGATTTAGGAGCCTCTGTCGCTGGAGGCCCTCCTACATATCTCGGATCATCTCCGTTGTATCGCATGTCGGCACGGTGCACATTGCAGCGAATGTGAATGTTACAGAATTTCACAATTTCCCTGTCTAATATTGATCATTCGGACATGAATACGCGTTTTTGCCGGGAGCATTTAGATGGTATTGGCATATGCGTCAGCAGTGCTGTGGTATTATATTGAATCAGAAACGAATAGTAATTCTTTGAAGAGTTTAGAGGAAGCCATCTGGTGAACTGATCAAGGTTGTCATACATTTAGGGGGCTCTTCCATGCCTTTTTGGTTAGATTGTATAAAAGCACATGGGAAAGAGTTGAGCTTCTAGAAGTTTCGTGGGCATTTTTGATGAATCAATCATTTCTCTCCAAGTTAAGGGGATAACAGTGCCAAGGTATGCTACTGCAGCAACTAGTTGTGAGTGTGGATACAAAAGTTTTTTAGGACTGCCTTCTTTCCATGGAAGAAGCAGTCAAAAGAGTCAAAACCTGTTTGTAAATTTTTCTCTTAAAGACAATAGCAATATTATGTCAGAGGAAAAGTTGCTCTTGGGTACAATTTCTGGGTATTGTAAAAGTGGGAAATCTTCCTCTTATACAGTTGAAACTTCTACAGAGGGTGGACTGATATCTAAGGGAATGTGTATTGGAGGCTAAAACAGCAACAACAACAAAAAGAAAAAAGAAAAAAAGGGGGAGTGTATTTTTGGTCATTTGATTGTTTTTTACAAATACATTGTTGATTTGATTGTCTGAATAATGGAGAACAATCATGGATTATTAGAGTTATTAAGCACTCTAATCTTATCTACTGATGGAAGTACAGTTAAAGTCAACAAAAACACTCTCAAAGATATTCAAAAATCTTTACAATATGCACATGAAAAGATTGATTTTTTGCAGCTTGAATCTAAGCTACAGCAAGAAGAACTACAACAATGGAGTCATCTTTCTGAACCTGTTTCTGTTCAGAAGATTGAAACAGACTCCCATAAACAGCAAGTAAATAATGTTCCTGTTCATTCAAATAAAGCAGCAGTTGTACATGCAGATGCAGAAACTCAATCTGCACTTCCCAAGCC
>APFE030621839.1:0-10920 GCA_000404065.3 Pinus taeda
TACATCGCACCCGAGTGTTTTCACACTGGCAGAGCCACGGCTGAATCATATGTGTTTAGTTTCGGTGTTGTTGTCCTTGAGGTGGCCTGCGGAAGGCCTCCAAGATTGCGTGGCAAAGAAGTCGCACCCGATTTAGTCGATTGGGTGTGGGAACTGTACCGCCAGAGCAGGCTTTTGGAAGCTGTCGACAATCGCCTGGCTATAGCTGGAAACTCCAACGACATCGAACTTTTGCTGATGTTGGGAGTGGCGTGGTCCATTTTGAATCCTAGGAACCATCCCACGATGAGGGCGGTTACACATATTCTGGGAGGGACTATGCTTCCACCATATGTACCTCCCTTCAGGTTGCCTTTCATTTGGCCCCATTTTCCCTCCGACAACAGTTCCACCAGCACTTCATTCCAGATAGAAATGATGAGGTAAGGAGCTTCACCGGGGAAGTCGAAGATGCAATTGGTTTGGAGTTCCCACAGATCGACAGTCTAGATGGAAATGATGAGGTAATTATTCTACCATGAAGATCTAACAAGATCCAAGTCTAATGATACACGAAGAGTGAAGCGCATGAAGAGTTAAGTGTGAGAGTCAAGTAAGTCTAGTGATACACAAAGATTAAAGCGTATGAAGAGTTAAGCCTGAGAGTTAAGTTGAGTTAAGTTTATATTTGGAGAAGTCTAAATTTAGTGTGTATTTAAGTTATTTTAGTGGAATAGTTAGTCAAAAAAGGGTTTTAATATTACTCACCAATTTTATTGTAAAAATCAAATTTGTGTGATTAATAGAAGTTTAAATACCACTTACCAAATTCATTCTAAAAATCATATTTGTGTGATCAATAAAAAACCACAGCTCATGTGTGTTGTTTATGTGTTAATTTATGTGTTTAATCTCTCTTATCTTTTCAACAAATTGATATCAAACAGAATTTCCATTACTCAAAAAAGAGACAGAGCCTCTTAGGACTTAACATTAATGTTGCCGAAATTTTGATGGAATCAAAATAAAGTGCATAAAGGCCAGTGAAAATTGTAATAAAGTATAGGGGATCGATAAGACCCAAATTAAATAATGATGGTTGTGTGATTCTTAAATTTTGGATTACTTTTTCTGTATTAACAAAATATTATATACTTTTCTTTCACTCGTCTATATTTTTCATATTTTTTTTATTGTTTTCTCTCTTTGTTTATTGAATGTAAAACTTCTTAACTTTGTTTCTCGTTCCTTTTGCATTTCTCGTTTAGTTTCTCGTGACATAAGTCGTGACTGGCCACTGGGCTACAAAGCCACTATCTTTACTGCACGACTCAGTGGCTGTCGTGCTGTTGTGAAGAGCCCGCAAAAAAAACTGCAACAACATATAGTAAAGAAATATGGAGCCTAAGTAAGAACGAGCAATAAAGAATGAAGCAATTCCAAGGATATAGAATTTGGAAAAAAAAAAGTGTTAGAAATAGAAATTACTCTACCATGAACATCTAAAATGTTTCATTTATGGCAAAGAGTGAGCATGAAATATTTTTACCACATCTCTTACACACCAAACATATTTATTTATTTATTTATTTTATTGTTTTCTTTATTTAAGTAATATTTTATTTTTATTTTAAAAGAGACACATGTTAACTTCATATTAAGCACTAACGGAATTACACATCACTAAATTCCATGAGATTTAAATTAAATAACGTGTAGAGAAGGCACTCTCATCCAAATCTAGGTGCCCAAAATCACTATTATTCGACAACCTCTGGGCGAAGATGGGGAAACCTGAATCATGAATAGGTTGTCTTGGCTTGTCATCAATTGTCAAGAAACACAAATCCATATGTTGAGCATTCGCATGTGGAGCTTATGTTTCGGCAATGCCATAACTGGATTCTTTGTTCATGTTGCTTGCTAGCCAAAAGAGTAGCAACCACTATGGGTTGTTTAAGGCATGAGAAGAAAGAAGATACTAGACATGGTTGCCTCCAATGGCATCAAATGGGAAATGGAAAGCACTAGGCAATTTAGGAGGGCATTTGACATAGACTGGCAATGCTGGCGGCATTGCTATGCTAAAAGGGTTACATCTGTAACAAGAGTTCAAGTAAGGAGAAAAAATAATAATATAAATATTACAGCTTGAATGCATATAAATAGCCATGTGGAAAAGGCATCTGTTGCAATTGGAAAGACATTGGGTGTGGTGCACAAAGAGATTATGGAAAAGACTAAACATTTAAAGAAATTTTGGATAAAACTTTGGAAAACTTGAAGGTATATAAAAAACTTTGGAGAATTTGAAAAAATATGTTTTAAAAAGGGGAAGTTTGCAATAAGAGCTCAAATTTTACATCTTAATTAAAAAAAGGCATGAAAATAAAAACTACTCAATTTTAAATTCAATGTAAACCATGAAAATAAAATATAAAAATTACTCAATTTTAAATGCAATGCTTTCATGAAACTTTTCTTAAACTGCAACATATGGGAAAAAAAGGCAAAGCCATGCATATATATTGTCAAGGGCTTATCATTGCAATATACCTACTCAAGAGAATTTCAAAAAATGTGTTTTAAAAAGGGGAAGTTTGCAAGAAGAGCTCAAATTCTAGATCTCAATTAATAAAGGTCATGAAAATAAAAATTACTCAATTTTAAATTCAATGTAAACCATGAAAACAAAATATAAAAATTACTTAATTTTAAATGCAATGTTTTCATGAAACTTTGGTTAAACTACACCATATAGAAAAAAATTCAAAGCCATGCATATATATTGTCAAGGGCTTATCATTGCAATATACCTACTGAGCAGGCAAAATAATAGGTCCAAAAATTAGGACTTGAAGAAATTTCAACCCTTACTCCAGTTATCATTTTTCCTTATCACTCCATGCATTTAGTTTTAAATCGAAGCATGATAAAAATTCTAAAATCTCGAAATAACAATATTTACTGAAAACACAAATTTAGAGATTTCACAACTGCTGAAATTGTAGAAATAAAGCATAGCAAAATAGTGACAGCCACACATATAAAATAACATAGTGATTTTTGGTCAATGTGACCCTGGAAAAATCCCCTACAACTCTTGGGGAAAACTAGTTTGAGAACTCTTCTTTATTTCTGATTTTTTTTTTACAGAGAAACTGAAATACATAGTAAAAATTCCAGCAACCACAAATTAAAACTTATCTCAATTTTTGTGCTTGAACTCAAGCTCGAAAATTGTGTCCATCAACAAACAACCAAAACAGAAATTTTCCAGTAGTAAAACACCATTAATTGATGTACAACTTGCCTCAAAAATCGTGCCCAGAATTTGATGTATGGACTGTATGGACCATATGGATTTTAGCAGTATGGCTACCTTGAAAATTGTTTGCAAATTTGCCTCAAAATTCATGCCCTTGCTATTGTCCCTCTTCCTCAATTTTTGTGTCTTTCTCCTGCTGTATGGTTTTGCCTTGGGATGCATGCCAATAAATGTTGTTGCCTTGCTTTGCTGAAATATCTTCTTGTTGCTCTCTTTCACTTCCTCACTACTCAAAATTTTTCTCCTTTCTTTCTCTTCTCTTTCTGTCAAATGTTCATGAAAGAATGAATTAATCTTTTTCTCTTCTCTTCTCCTTTTACTCTCTAAATGACATTTTGGGTGACCTTAAGATCTAATGACTAAGATTCATTTACATCTAGGGATGAGAATAAATGTGCATTTAATTCTCACTTTCTATTTTTTAACTCACCCACTTAAATAAAGACCCACTTAGTATTTTATTTCCATAGTCACTTTTCACTTTCTAATTCTTCATTGACTTTAATAAAGTCACTTTTGAATTAGAATGTAACTTTACCACTTATAAAGTCACTTTTAAATTAAATTGACTTTACCACTTATAAAGTCATTTTAGGAGAAAAGTACAAATAAATTTGGACACTTTTCCCTAGGCCAAAGATCAAAGCCATAGGGAACCACTTGTCCTATGGTACCCAAATTTTAACACTATCTCTTACCAAGGAAAGTGTTTCTCACCACTCTCATCTTGTCTTTGAAATAGACATGCTTGCCCCGTGGTAAGAATTTGGTGAAAATATCCGCTACTTGCTCGTTTATACAAATGTACTCAAGCTTTACTGCTCCCTTTTGGGCATAATCTCTAATGAAGTGATACTTGATCTCAATATGGTTTGACCTGTCATGAAAACTAGATTATGCATGAGTTTTATGCAACTATAATTATCACAGTTGTGGAGTGACAAGAAGGTGTCTTTGTAACTCCTAAGTACCTCATATTAATAGTCAACCCAGGGACGACTTTTTATTTCAAGAGTGTACTCAGTTTGAGGCGACTATTTACTCAAGAATAATGTTTTGCAGTATAATGCTTAAAATCCAAAAGTAAATGAAAGCTGGAAACAAAATCTAATTGGATCAGCAAGAAACTGAAATGTTTTAAACTAAATCATTCACTCAAACAACCATCAATCGAGGATACAGTAGCAATAACTCATTCCTCTAGAAATTGATGCAATTAAAATCAAACTGGAACAAGACAATCAATCTGGGAACGAGGAAGTAATAACCAATGTTCTCTATAATTGACAGTCCTGCTTTAAAGCAATTAAAAGAAAATCGAAATTGAACTGAAGCTGCTATTGAAAGTAAACTAGGAAAACTCTTTAAAAGCAAACTCTTGCAATTAATCAACATAAATGAACAGCAAAGTAAATGGAAAACAAACTGGAATTAGAGGAATCAAATAACCAATCCTATTGAACAAAAATCTGTAATGAATATCAATCAAACAAAGCAGCAAATGGAATGAAACCATAATTGAAATAGAACAACAAAGCTTTATATTTGAAATGAGCAGCATAACAATATACGTTGAGAAGGATAATAATCTCTATTATGATGGAAAAGAACAGCCACACGATTCAATCTCAACCTGTGCAATAAAAAAATTTCATAAAATATTATAATAGCTCGCTGCAAAAACATGAAATTGTTAGGCAATACGATTCAAAGAAATAATAATTAAATCAAGCAATCACACGGCGGAAATTGGAAAGATATAATACATAGCAGCAGTGTAATCCACCAGTGGATGGGCCCTTAGCTGCTAGCGGACGTTGCTGGGCTACTTCAAGCGAGAATAATGAGCAACAACTCCCAAATCATATATTAATCATCAAATTGTGAAATGATTACTACAACAAAATATTGAGAATTACAATGGTAATGCAGTAATCTCCTTTTCCTCCTATTCTATCCTATCATGAATAATCCATCATCATTCCCGAATCTCTAAGTCTGAATCCTCAATTCTCCATCTCTAAATTTATCATCTCTCTCTAAATTAATCGTCCCCAAAGTCATCCCCATCTCTGATCTATGTTCTAATTTAAATACAAAGAGAGCAGAGAGTGGTTAGAACTGTGATAATTACAATATCATCATTATTACAAAATTGGGTTGTTTCCAACCAATTGATCAACAAGAAGATATATTTCCATCTATCTTTCAACAAGAGCAGGGCGAATTTGGCTTTGCAGCTAAGATTTGGAAAATGGCCGCAACAACAAATCTGAGAAAATCGTGCTCAAAGAACCCCACATTTCTCTCAATACAAGCCGAATTTGGGCAAGCTGTTCTTCATTAAAGTTAATTGCCGCTTTTAAAAATAAAATATTCAATTTGGAAATTACCTTAGAGGCTTAAAATGGTGAATAATGTATAACCAAACTTATTAAAACTATCATGGGGATAAAATCATGCATAATCATCAATTTATTAGAAATAAAGGAAGATAAATAATATTCATCCATAAGAGCATAAATCATTTATAAAATGGATTTAAATGATAAATTATAACAAATGATATAATAGAGAAGAGTAAAAATGGATGGAATAAGTGTTACAAAGTGGTCGTATTCATGGCCCAACACACCCCCACACCGAATATATTGCATGTCCTCATGCAACCCAAAGACAAAACCCATGTGTTAACCAAGCAAAAAAAAATTGTTCATCTCAGCTCATAGAATGAATGAATCCTTCCTTACTTAATGAATATTCAATTTTAACAATCTTGATGAAGGCATAACAATGAAGTTGCAGCGAAATATGATATAAATGACAACAACTTTCATTAACCATTTTCCCAAAAACTACAAACCAGATTTTGTTGAAATGTTGCAAGTAGATTTGTAATATATCGATGCCTCTACGATCCAAAAATCAGATCGTTTTGATGCACGGATCATGAGATATAAAAAAAATGGTTGTAGTAATAGTGCACGATTTCCGAAATTTTATGAACCAATTTAACTTGAAATGATCTGGGTTTGTGTATTTTAATGATACCTTTGTATTTTCCGGAAATCACAAGAATTGAGTTCATAGTTTTAAAAATATTATGGAAATCAATTTCTACACTGAAATTGTATGCTTTAAATGAGAAATAAAATAGAAAACATCCATCATTCATAGCAATTCCGCCCCCTCTCTGAAGAATTAGCATGCCCTCATGCAATGCTAGAAAACAAAGAGGCGGTTGCTACCAGCTGTTGAATTCTATTCTTGGTGTAAAACAACATGGAATAAGGGAGGTGTTGAGAATGAATAAGAATATAAATGGATGATAAAGAATATGAATGACATGGTCATAAAAAGAAACGAATGAAAGCGACACTCCCCCAAACTGAAAGATGATATGCCGCTGAAAAATGGGAAGTGGTAAAAACTATGAAATGAAGGATGATAAATAATGCTCAAAATGGATTTTCATGAAATTCTCCTAAATTCGTAATAAATCATAATATTATGCTATTTTACCTCAAGTTTTACCTCCAAAAGAAAAATGCGGAATGACATATATGGATTAGCAGTTGTTGAAGCTGATGTATGCAAAGTTGGTGCTGAAAGTGATGCAAAAGGTGGAATCCAGGTAAGCACATAATGTGTGAAGAATTGTTCGTGTTCGCAAGTTGCTCGGGTCACTTCTGTTAGTTGCAATAGTGTGGTCATGTTGTGAATAGAAGTTCCCCTGCATACTTGTTGTTCTCCTGTAAACAAATCACACTTGTGCATACAATGTTCTTGAATCCATAGTATTAGTTTTGAATAGCAATAGATAAGATCCATGCAAAAATTTCAATCAAAAAAACTTTTGTCTACATGCAATACTGATATTTTGTCAAATCAACAAGTTATGGCAGAGTGCAGTAATCATATCGCATGCTAACCCATAATGCATACATTCCCCTCTCCAATTGGAAAAGAGATTCCATGACCATAAATCATATGAAAGGTGTTGTGCTGATGGCAAGACAAGGAAATGAACAATACAACAGTAGAGTACATAAATCAATGATAGTATGATGAGAGTTATGGTTATAATGAGAGCAGAGTGTTTAAAGATAGTTATGAATAAAAGATAGGATGCTTTGGATTGATGATAAGTTATGAAAAAAAAGAGAAAAAACGACAATATGCCAAAACGACGCTTTGATGACTGTATTCTAGCTGAAAAATGATGTGATTGATCATAAAACAATTTATCATACATAAAGGTTCAAAATAGGGATAAAAACCAAGGAAATAACTTCTATGATAAAAATAAAAAATAACAAAAGGGTATTATAGTAATAATTAACGATAAGATGTAACTACAATACCATAAGCAGATCCTCTGCTGCCAACAGGCGTCCATAGCCTCGATAGGGTTTTTTTTTAACCCATATGAGCCAGAATCCTCAATTTATAACTAGAGAGTTTCAGTGTTGTTCTACAGAAGAGATCAGTGTGCTGGCATGGTAATCAGATAACCACACTACCATTCACTGGGATGCAGCAAAAGTGATCATGCCGGCTTGTGATGAGACCTCCTGTTCCAAGGGATAATTTGGCTATCCAGTGGATCATAACCCTGGTGTGGTGGCCATAATGGGAATGTCACTTTGTTACAACCTTATGAACATGGTAGGCTGGCTCGTAATGAGACCCCCTATCCTCCATCTGCGAACAAATTTTGTTGTTATTACATATTTTTATGATAAAAAGATGGAGGCTCAATACTCCTTAAGAGCAAGGATGGCGGAAGAAGTTGAACATGTCAATAGAAAAAAATATACCCATAATCTCATTTATTACAGACAGAGTAGATTATAATCAGGAAGGGTGGAACCAGCATGGTATTAAGATGATCAATCAATATCATGTTCAACAAAAAACAATGCAGTAAAGTAGTATATAAATAATTGTGTCCTTTTTGAAAATAATCTATCATCAAGGAACTGTCCTGTTAAAGATCATAACTTGAATGATAATAACTCGCTTCAAAAGAATCCATAATTCTTGTCCTCATAAAAGTAGTGTACTTCATGCCATGAAAGAGAATCAGGAAAATGTGGTTGAGATGAACTAAGAATAATCCCACAAGAGAAAGGAAGCGTTGCTCTCAAGAATACTCCCAAAGTGTTGTTTTTTTTAAGGAACAACAAAAACACGCAAAAAGAAAGTGGTGTTCTGTGTAGGGAACAACAAAGAAAATACATACCAAAAAAACAAAAATACACACAAAAAAGTGTGAAAATGCAAATGTTGTTCCTTTGGAAAAAAGAACAGCAAAAACTAAAAGTGTCGTTCCTTTAGAAAATAAACAAAAAATGAAAGTGTCGTTCCTTTGGAAAAGGAACAGCAAAAATCAAAAGTGTCGTTCCTTTGGAAAACGAACAACAAAAACACAAGTTTCGTTCCTTTGGAAAAGGAACAACAAAAATGAAAAGTGTCGACGTGCTATTCTTTTCAAAAAGGAACAGCAAAACGTGAAAGTGCAGAACTGTTGTTCCATTCGAAAAGGAATAGAAAAAAGTGAAAGTGCAGAAGTGTTGTTCCATTTCGAAAAGGAACAACAAAACGTGAAAGTGCAGAAGTGTTGTTCCATTCAAAAAGGAACAGCAAAACGTAAAAGTGCAAAAGTGTTGTTCCATTTGAAAAGGAACAGCAAAATGTGAAAGTGCAGAAGTGTTGTTCCATTTTGAAAAGGAACAACAAAACGTGAAAGTGCAAAAGTGTTGTTTCATTCGAAAAGGAACAACAAAATGTGAAAGTGCATAAGTGTTGTTCCATTTCGAAAAGGAACAGAAAAACGTGAAAGTGCAAAAGTGATGTTCCATTTCGAAAATGAACAATAACTGTTCCATTCGAAAAGGAACAACAAAATGAACCGTGAAAAAGGAACAACAAAATGAACGGCGGACCCAAAAGGTGATGTCCCTTTGAAAAAGGAACAACAAGAACGACAAAAATACACACAAATGATGCCTCTTCAGAAAAGGAACAACAAAACGTACAATCATAAAATGCAAGCACGCAAAGAATGAATTAGTTGTTCACTGCATTGATGCTGAGGATGGATTACAGTTTGAATGAAGCAATACCTAAAACATAAAATATAAGAAAAATCAGAAAAGAAACAACAAAAGACAGTATGTAAATAAATAAATTAAGTTACAACAACTATGATATTATGTAAAAAAATGATCTATTTGAAAAATGTTTTGGCAGCAAAGACATGACATGAATCCTCAATGGAAATAAATTCTTCATTTGTTGTATTATGAATCCATTGGGTAATGAGTTGGATGAAACTCCCTTTGTTTTATAAAATTTCTTTCAAAAATCACTTGTCCATAAATTGACCTTCTTTATTTTCCCAAGACCTACAAAAAAACGAGTGTCTACCTGCAATAACATATTAAATCATGGAGAAAGAGAGGTGATCGAGCTCCTCTAATCCAAAAATTATGCAAAAAACAATAAGTAGTTACTCTGTATAACAAATCCATTGATAAAATAACAAAGCAAAATTTATCTGTCACTTGCGGGAGAGCAGTGGCCAATCATGCTAACCTGCAGTGTTTTAATCACAACTTTTTTGTTTTTCATCGAAATTGAGTGATTTCAAAGCCAAATGAGATTTAATTAAAAGTTTTATCTCCAGTAGCAAAAAGTTTTAAAAATTCAATGATATGATATGTCAATTTTAGTTAGAACAACCTGCATAACATAGTCATTTTCGATTACCCAGCTTAGACCAACAGTTGATATTTCAATCATAAAATTTTTCATTTAGTTTCAGATTCGAATGATTCAAATTGGAAATGAAATTATATTCATTTATTTATCTCCAATAGAAATATTTTTTGAGGAAAAGAAGAATTGATAGGTCAAATACTGTAAAGAACAGCTGGAAAGACAGAGTTTTAAGAGTGTTGATTTACGATAGACAATCAGTATTTTGATCATAACTTCCCCATACGATATAAAAAATGAGTGATTAAAATTTAATTTTAAACTAGATTCATAGGGGAATCTACCATAGAAAGAGGCTTTAAAAATTCATTCATTTAGGCTTCCAAAAACTGACTGTCCCAACTCTATCCCTGAGCTGCTCGCTAGACATCCGGTCAATGTTTTGGTTCTAACGTTTTCTTTTCAAATCAAAATTGAGTGATTCAAATTGAGTTGGAAATTAGACATCAAGGGCTACTTAGGATAGAAACAGGTTTTAAAAATATTCACTTTTGGTCCCTCAAAACATGAATGTCCCGACTATTTTTCCAGAAATTCCATCCAGCCCGCAAGCTAAAAAAATGATATTCAAGCATTTTTCCATATTGATGATAAAAATGAATATAAGTGTTTGTAGAATTGTTATTTCTATTATAAATCATCTACATACACAAATGAATTAAAAAAATTATCACCAATGTTGATTTGCATAACATGTTGCGACAAAAAACAACTAGTTTTACATAAAAAAACAAAATGCATTTATTTATTCCCTTATTTATTTTATTTTCTACACTAACCTATTTTGATTTGAAAAATGAATATGACTACGTATATGATTACTTCCAGTG
>APFE030621839.1:12205-42403 GCA_000404065.3 Pinus taeda
CTTTTCCTATTAGATTTAAGAGTTCTAAAAATTCATCTTTGATCCCTTTAAGAATGAGTGTTTTTAAGATCTCTTTTTGCAAATGCTTATGCTTTGATTTTTGAAGGTTATATTGAAATCGATCTACATAGTCCTCCAAACTTTCATCTTCCCCTTGTATCATGTCGAAAATATCTTCATTGGCCTTGCAATAGTCTTGCTACTTCTTCAAGAATATGTTTTTCATGTCCTCCCATGTTTGGATGCAATTCCCACCTAGGCTCATGAACAATCAGAGAGCTGCTCCTTTTAGAGTAAGAGGAAACACTTTCAATTTTTTATCATTACTACAATAATCATTACTCTACAAAGTATTTCAAACTCAAATAAAAATGTATGTGGATCTTCATTTGCTAAACCATGAAAATTTGGTAATGATGGGGGAATTATGTGCATTTTTGTGACTCCTCCTAGATCTTTGATAGGAAATTCAAAAGTAGAAACATGAGCCATTTCTTACCATAGTATAAGATGTTCTTCATGTGTTTCTTCGAGGCTCCTTCTTCAAATGTTCCTGTCAATCGGTTAGTGAAATGGGTGATTCTTACATCACCACTTGTGTGAGATCATGTGATTCATTTTTTAAAAATTCCTATCCTTTTCCTAATCATTCACACAAAAATTCAAACATCTATTTCTACCCTAGGTTCTTTAACAATTATGTTGGAAAGCGGGCGGGGGAGCAAGGCTTTTACATGCTCTGTACGCAGGTTCTTACCTTCCGTTTTTAATACCCAATTCTTTCCTAACAGGCACTCATCATATGCACACTACTCTTTAAAAATGGCTACACTCTCCCCGACAACAGCGCCAAAATGTGGAGCGATAAAAAGGTGTCTTTGTAACTCCTATTTACCTCACATCAATTGTCAAGCCAGGGACAAATTTTTATTTCAAGAGTGTACTCAGTTTGAGGTGGCCATTTACTCAAGAGTAATGTTTTGCAGTATAGTGCTTAAAATCCAAAAGTAAATGAAAGCTGGAAACAAAATCTAATTGGAGCAGCAAGAAACTGAAATGTTCTAAACTAAATCATTCACTCAAACAACCATAAATCGAGGATATAGTAGCAATAACTCATTCCTCTAGAAATTGATGCAATTAAAATCAAACTGGAACAAGACAACCAATTTGGGAATGAGGAAGCAATAACCAATGTTCTCTACAGTTGACAGACCTGCTTTAAAGCATTTAAAAGGAAATCGAAATTGAACTGAAGCTGCTATTGAAAGTAAACTAGAAAAACTCTTTAAAAGCAAACTCTTGCAATTAATCAACAGAAATGAACAGCAAAGTAAATGGATAGCAAACTGGAATTAAAGGAATCAAATAACCAATCCTATTGAACAACAATCTGTAATGAATATCAATCAAACGGAACAACAAATGGAATGAAACCATAATTGAAATAGAACAACGAAGATTTATATTTGAAATGAGCAACATAACAATATACGTTGAGAAGGATAATAATCTCTGTTATGATGGAAAAGAACAGCCACACGATTCAATCTTAACTTGTGCAATAAAAAAAATTCATAAAATATTATAACAACTTGCTGCAAAAACATGAAATTGTTAGGCAATGCGATTCAAAGAAATAAGAATTAAATCAAGCAATCACACGACGGAAATTGGAAAGATATAATACACAACAGCAGTGTAATACACCAGTGGCTGGGCACTTAGCCGCCAGCGGACGCTGCTGGGCTACTTCAGGTGAGAAGAATGAGCAGCAACTCCCAAATCATATATTAACCATCAAATGGTGAAATCATTACTACAGCAAAAGCTTGAGAATTACAATGGTAATGCAACAATATCCTTTTCCTCCTATTTTATCCTATCATGAATAATCCATCATCATTCTTGAATCTCTAAGTCTGAATCCTCAATTCTCCATCTCTAAATTCATCATCTCTCTCTAAATTAATCGTCCCCAAAGTCATCCCCCTCTCTGATCTATGTTCTGATTTAAATACAAAGAGAGCAGAGAGTGGTTAGTACTGTGAAAATTACAATATGATCATTATTACAAAATTGGATTTTTTCCAACCAATTGATCAACAATATTTCCATCTATCTTTCAACAAGATCAGGGAAAATTTGGCTTTGTAGCTGAGATTTGGAAAACGGCCACAACAACAAATCTGAGAAAATCATGCTCAAAGAACCCTGCGTTTCACTCAATACAAGCCGAATTTGGGCAAACCGTTTTATCTTAAAGTTAATTGGGTACGTTCTGGATAAAATCCATGTTCCGGAGTTTCCATATTCTTCTTCATTTTCTCAGAATCTCAACCGCAAAACTATCACTCCTTATTCCAGCGAATTTCTAAGTTGGCGCTTTTAAAAATCAAATCTTCAATCTGGAAATTACCTTGGAGGCTAAAAATGGTGAATAATGTTATAACCAACTTATTAAAACTATAATGGATAAAATCATGCATAATCATCAATTTATTAGAAATAAAGGATAATAAATAATATTCATTCATAAGAGCATAAATCATTTATAAAATGGATTTAAATGATAAATTATAACAAATGATATAATAGAGAAGAGTAAAAATGGATGGAATAAGTGTTACAAAGTGGTCGTATTCATGGCCCAACAACAGTAAATTACTAAAGGTCTCAATACCTGACCAAATAGACAAAACATCTTGCGAAGCCATATGGCCTCACAACTAGCCAAACTAGTAGCCATATACTCTACCTCAGCTGAGCTCAATGAAACTGACTGTTGTTTCTGGCTGATCCATGACACAACCGCTGAACCCAACCCAAAACAGCACCCAGAAGTACTCTTCCTATCTGAAGAACAACCTGCACAATATGAATTCGTGTAGATAGAGCCTCTAAATCCGCCTTAGCTGAACATGCATGTTATTCCGCACACCACATCTGCATAGAAGAAGCCATACTCATCATTAAAGAAGACCATCAATTAAAAAGGAAGATTAAGGAAGCTTTGTAAATTGAAAAATGCAAAAACAATATGAACCAAGATGAAGGCTTAAAAATAAGCAATACTTGGAAACCTTTATTAACAAAACCTTCAAAGTATAGATATAACTAATTTCTATCAATATCATCGCACTCTAAAAAGTCATATTAATTATTAAAAACAATTAATATATGATAATAATTTCCAAAGTTTTGTAATTAATTACATTAATAAAACACTCAACTTATGATTACCTCCCATTACACTTTATAATCATCTAAATTATCTCTATAAACATTGATAAAGTCACTAGATCTTAGATGATAGATTTAAGCACTAAAAATGATGTTTTCATATCAAACACATAAACCAATAAATAATAATATGCATTAAGTATCATCATTTATTAAAAATATATTCCTACAATAACTAATTACATTAATAAACTTTATAAACAATAAGAAAATATTTAGGTTATATATTTAAAGTTTTTTAAGGTTGATTTCATTCTAAACACATACGCTAATAAATGATAAACACATAATACACTTCATACAATAATAATTAAATAAACATTTTTTAACTAATATTACCTTATTGCTTTTGAAACACTTCATAATCACTAAATTTTCAATAAAGCAACAAAATCCTTATAAAAATACCAAGCTCATTCATGAGATTAATAATGTATTAATTAATTATTTGCAAGAATGATTATATTTACAAACACATAAACTAATAAATAATAAACAATGCTAACTAAATATTATTTTTTTCAAAAAACTTATTCAAATCATTTAAAAATTAAATAAAAAATTAATTAAATGAATTTAAATTAATAAGTAGATAAAATAAAAACAAAAATAATTCACTACATATAAATAAAAAGATTAAAAAAAAAAACAAAAATCCCCACATAAACTAATATAGTAATATATTAAAGTTTAAAGTTTAATTAATAAGGATTATGCACACTATTATAGATTAGATTAATTTAATTTAAATATTTAGTTGACTAAGTTTTTCCAAAATATCATTCACGCAATTACATATAAATCATCAACTCTTTTACATTAAATTTTCTCAAAATACTAAGCGTTCCCCCGATGATGGAGTCACTTCGTAGTCTGAAATGTTGGGTTAAAAAACTCACTCACAGGTCATTCCACACTCTTTCAAATACACTCCCCCTATATGGACTCATTATTCAAAAACATCAAGTCCTATCATGGAAGGGACATGTTGGACAATGCATCTCATTTTCAAAAGTTATGAATATCCTGATAAAAATCCATATCTAACCTATCTTTTCTTAAAAATTGCATTGATAAAAATCTCATTCTCAAATTTGCTATCTGTAAACACCCTTTCAAGCATCGTAGAAACCTTCACATATTCAACAAGCTAAGTGAAACCCTAATGAGAAATGACATCAAATCAACTAGAATCCAATTAGATCAAAATATCCCAAATATTTTTGGATATGCATCTATCTTTAGCTTCGACCCTTCGCTTTGGGCTATCGCACTCTCTGGATGTGCCTACACAAATCAAATAAAAAAATTGGCTTAAGAAAGATAATGAAAAAAATCTTAATAAATTAAACAAATTACTTGGCCAAGCTACGGATTCCCCCTCTCATATAGACCTCTCTAACACACAAACCTCCTTTTCATCTGTTGCATCCCCAACCATGAGCATCCAAGCACATTTACCTAGCAACGCTTCATGGCTCTCCTCACAAACAACACACAACTCCATCTGAGATGACAACACTTCAATTAATGCTCAACCATCCATGGACTATAACCCTGTGATTCCATCCCTCCTTTCTATTCTACCATTGCATCCCACCACCGAGCCCCCTCTCGTCAACCACGACTATGACTCACAACTATCCACGCATAACAAGTTTCAATTGTCCTTGATACATACGCACAACACTTCCATTATAAACCCAGATGACTCTCACACACCTCCCTGCACCTCCATTGACATCGGCTATCACCCAGCTCTACATACGCATATCCCTGCTAGCCCTCCCAACTCATCTAGACATACGGATCCAGTTATAAATTCAGTCATTGCACTCTCATCACACTCCACTATTAACCGCTCTCTTGTCAACCACACTCACCACTCTATCAGAAACCCACTTCACGCAGTTTCTGTCAACTCACAATTCACCATACGACCCTCCCACCTCATCCAACCTACAACGACATAGCCTACCGACCGTCTGATTGATAGCAATCTTCTTCTAGTTAAAAACTCAGCCATCACACTCTCATCACACTTCACCATTAACCTCCCTCTCGTCAACCACACTCACCAGTCTGTCACAAGCATGTTACACCAAGTTTCCGTTCACTCACAATTCACCATACTACCCTCCCACCTCATCCAACTTGCAATGATGTAGCTTACTAGCCCTCTGATTGACAGTGATCTCCTCACTCGGAATATCTCACCAGTCAACTCAAACAACAATGGAAAAAGCACCCCTCTAATCAATGACCACCCCAAAGAAATTAACGTGGTAAACTTATCCTCCATCTAATTAGACCACTACACTGAAACCCTCAAAAAAGGCATTAATTTCACCATAGCGCCTAATAAAATCCCAGTTGAATATGTCATAAGCAATGTAGAGGTCACTATAAAAGATCTCAAGGCAACATAATGCAAAGTGGTTAGACAAGACGTAGCCCATATTCTTCGAAATGCCAAACCTCCTACCTGTAACATCACCAAGGAAGAGAAAAGAGCCTTAAATACTCTCAGATCTAACAAAGACAGTCATTTTAAAAGTTGACAAGGGTAATGCAATGATAATCATGGACAGGTCAGAATACGATAAAAAAATGGAAGAACACCTAAACCAAAGTGGATACTACAAAATCATTAATAAAGGCCCAAGCAGCAAAATCCTTAATAAAGTCACTAAGAAAATTAAATAGTCTCCTCTTGACATATTCACCAAAAATAAGATCACTCCAAGGGGCTCTATCATTCTTAGAATCTATGGTGCTCCAAAAATCCATAAAAATGACATTCCCCTAAGACCTATAGTAAACACTATAGCCTCTCCTACTTATCTACTTGCTAAATATCTAGATAAAAAACTCTAATGATTCTCTAGTAACACTTCCTCTTACATAAAAGATTCCACCTCATTCATAAACTGGATAAGAAAACTAGAAATAAATGATGAAGACTTGTTAATAAGTTTTGACATTGTATCTTCGTACACAATGATCCCTGTAGACGAAGCCATTAATGTCATGAGAAATATATCTGATGAAGAAACAAAATTATTAAGTCTTTGCATGAAATCTTCTTATTTTACTGTAAAGGTAAGATTTATGAACAAACCTATGGTGTAGCCATGGGTTCTCCCTTATCACCTATAAAAGCCAACATCTACATGGAACATTTTGAGCAAATTGCCCTAAACTCCCTTCCTTACACTCCTAAAGAATGGAAAAGATATGTAGATGATATATTCGCTAAGTGGAGCCATGGGAAAGATAAACTGGAATATTTCCTCACTCACATTAATAGCCTCTCGGAACACATAAAATTCACTATGGAGATCAAAAAAGACAACAAGCTCCCTTTCCTAGATATCCTCCTAACAAAGATTAATGGAAAACTTGGCTTCTAAGTTTTCAGGAAGAAAACTCACACGGAGAGATACCTGCATGAAAATTCCCATCACCACCCTAAACAAAAAATAGGTATTATAAAAACCCTAACCACGAGGGCCTCTAGAATTTCAGACTCTAGACATGTATATTCAAAACTTGACCATCTATGCAAAGTCTTCGAAAAGAATGGTTACAACAAACACACCATCAACAAAACCATCCACCAAAATCTAAAAAGAAAAGAAAACAAGAAAATACCTTCTGACATTCCAAAAATCTCCCTTTTTTACATAAAAGGCACCACTAATAAGATTGCAAAAATTTAAAAAAAACATAATATCAATCTAGCCTTCACACCCCACAACAAAATAGGGAAACTAACTAACTTTATCGAAGACCTTATAAACCCGAGCTTACATAAAGGAGTATACATTATCCCCTGCTCTTGTGGAAAAGAATACATATGAGAAATTGGCAGATCCCTCAACATTAGGTTGAAAGAACATGCTACCGACATTTGTAGAGATAGAGCCTTGAAAATTGCCTTAGCTAAACATGCTTGTTCTTTCGCACAACACATTTGTATAGAAGAAGACAGACTCATTATTAAATAATAACATCAATCAAAAAGGGAGATTAAGGAAGCCTTCGAAATTTAAAAAGGAAAAGCGATATGAATCGATATGAAGGCTTAAAAATAAGCAATACCTGGAAACCTTTATTGACAAAACCTTCAAAGTATAGATCGAACTAATTTCTTTCAATATCATTGCACTCTAAAACCTCAAATTAGTTATTAAAAACAATTAATATATGATAATCATTTCCAAAGTTTTCTAATTAATTACATTAATAAAACCCTCAACTTATGATTACCTCCCATTACACCTTATAATCATCTACATTATCTCTATAAACGTTAATAAAATCACTAGATCTTAGATGATAATTTAAACATTAAAAATGATGTTTTCATATCAAGCACATAAATCAATAAATAATAAACATGCATTAGGTCTCATCATTTATTAAAAGTATATTCCCATAATAACTAATTACATTAATAAAACTTTATAAACAATAACAAAATCTTTGGATTATAGATTAGAAATTTTTAAAATTGATTTCAATATAAACACATACACTAATAAAGAATAAACACATAATACACTTCATACAATAATAATTAAATAAACATTCTTTAACTAATATTACCTCATTGCTTTTCAACACTTCATAATCACCAAATTTTCAATAAACTAACAAAATCCTTATAAAAACACCAAGCTAAATCATGAGATTAATATTGTATTTATTAATTATTTTCAAGAATGATTATATTTACAAACACATAACTAGTAAATGGTTAACAATGCTAACTAAATATTATTTTTTTCAAAAAACTTATTCAAATCATTTAAAAAATAAAATAAAAAATAAATCAATTTAAATTAATAAATCAATAAAAAACAAAAATAATTCACTACATCAGAAGAAAAAAAATAAAAAAATTCCCACATAAACTAATATAGTAATATATTAAATTATAAAGTTTTATTAATAATGATTATGCACATTATTATAGATTAACTTAATTTAATTTAAATATTTAGCCGACTAAGTTTTTCCAAAATATCATTCACGCAAATACATATATATCATCAACGCCTTTACATTAAATCTTCTCAAAATATTAAGAATTCCCCTGATGATGGACTCACTTTGTAGTCTGAAACATTAGGTTAAAAAACTCATTCACTGGTCATTCCACACTTTTTCAAATACACTCCACCTAGATGGACTCATTATTCAAAAACACCTTCGTCTTGCCCCTGCGCGAAGCAATGTATTAAGGGAGCTTAGATATGGGGTCCAACCCCTCAATTTCAACAGCCTCCACTTCTACTCTGATATCCTCATCATCCATGAGGATTTCTTCAACCTCTTCTTCCGGCTCTAGGTCAATCATTTTGGCCTTTTCTTGCACAGTGAGTCTTCCTGACTATGAGTGCCTCCTAGGTGATGCACACAATGGCGGCGACATTTCTTGCTTGTCCTTCTTCGGGTTTGGTCCCTCTTGGGTCATCGTAGGCCTTGGCCGGGGCGTCCTGATGGATTTAGGCACTTTTACTGGTACTTCTGTAGGCACAACTTCCAGGGTAGCGCCCTCTGCTGCCATTGCCACCTCTGGAATAGCTCCCTCAGCTATCACCGCTTCATTTCTCATAGCATTTGTGGGCATCGACATGATGCTATGCAACAACTCCTATGTGGCATGTGGAAATGTCTCAAATATGGAACTTGTTAGAAAAACTTGAAAGTTTTCATGGTTCATGTCCGCGTGAGAGCTAAACAACTCAATTCTCAAAATGCCAAGTGTTTATTTCTATGTGGCCATCTATAATTCATAGGTACTTTCAAATTAAAATCTGACCATTCCCCCGGTTCATTAATGCTATATTGGTGGTATATTTTCCAAGATCTGCTCCATAAATTCTGAGTTAAATTTCGCCTCCCCTCTCCCTTTGACCATTTTTTCATTGTCAAATCATGAACAGTGACTTTAACGGTCACTTTCTGGCTATCCTGTGCAATTTTTCCCTTGGTAGCGCAACTGCCTGCACGCTTATGTGGGCTTTGTGACATATCTTTGTTCCGCGTAGTTCCTCGATCACGCAAATCTCCAATCGGGGCAATGTAGTTTATAGTCTTGCGCTTCCTTTCAGCTACCTAGAGCACTAAGACTATGCTTCCCACATATAGTAACCTAGCCAGATCATGGGTGTATGGCTTCAATCGGCTGCCATTCACCTTCCCTGGAAAGGGTTCTAAATTCAATTTAACCAACTGAAATGCTCCACCATTCGTAATCTCCTTGATGACATATGGCCCTAGCGAGTGCATCCTAAATTTCCCTAGAAATTTATCAAATTTACTGTCATATAACAAGTACAGATCATTTACCTTGAAGGTGCGCAGTTTGATGTTCCAACCATGCCATGGAATTTCGCACTCCTTTCGAACTTGTTGATTAAATCCAGCTAGAAATGGATCCTCCTCAAGCTCTGCTAATTGCATGAGCCTCTCTTCCAGGGATGTGCGGTCTACCATTCTTGTGAGTGCTGCTATGCATGGACTAGGTACAATGTATTCCATTGGCATCACAGCTTTTACGCCACGCACGAGTCTAAACGGCATTTTCCCAATCAACTTCTTGCAATTCATTCTATAGGCCCATAGCATCGTGGCTACGTGCACATCCCACTCATTTGTCTGAGCATTGCAAACCTTCGTCAGTGCGCTACAGGGAAAATTTTAAGAACCACCCTAAATTTATATGTATAATAAATGGGTGAATCCCCATGACACATAGGAAAAATGGGAGGCGATTTTATCAATAATATAATATGTATATATAAATTTTTTGGCGAATCTCTAACCAGATTATATTATCTTTTAAAGTCATGGCAAATCTATCACTGATTCATAAAATCTTGTAAGATCTTGGAAAATCTTTCACTGAATAATAAAATGTGACGTCTTGGCGAATTTTTTGTTAAAGTATGAAACCATATATGATAATAGGAAAACATATTCATTAAATTGTAATATACTAACATACATGTTTGAAAAAAAGAAACATATTTTTCTCTTCCTACAAACAATGTTGCAAGTTTTAGTGGCCATGTTTGTCAAGGTTCTCACTGTACACTCTTTCATATCCTTCTATTAGTTTTGATAATATTCCACAAAAAAGTTCTCCTAGGCGTTGATCTTGACCACAAGTTCTGTCAAGGTAGGAGATATTAATCTTTTCTCTACCACTTTTGTCAAGCTATCAAATTTCTTTTTTATTCCATAGAGTCCAACTATGAGATAAAAAAAAAAAAAAAAATTGTACCACTTTTGTCAAGCTATCAACTTTCTTTCTTATTCCATAGACTCCAACTACGAGATTAAAAAAAAAATACATTTTGTTTACCCCAACATGCCAACAAGTAGCAAGCCCCAACTATATAATATAAGAAAGTAGTAGGCATCCCAAAGGCCTGAAGGGGATCTAATGGAAAGAAGTGATTATTGTCAGAAGCCTTCCAATCAATATATTAATGTATACATATATATTTATTACTATTTTAATTGGAAATATTTAATTAAATGATAAAATTTAATTACGTCTCTCCCAATCTAAATTGCTTATTAGCATAATTCACTACCTTCATATGTCTTGCATTTTTTAACAATGTTGTAACATGTGGATCAATTTTCTTTTTGGTGCACAATCTCCACCTTTTAGGACAATATGGTGCACTGGCCCAACCTCTACAGATCATTATGAAAAATTACGAAAAACAGAGAAGATGAAAGGTTGTACAAACCAGCATAGTTTTCAAGCACTGGCCCAACCCCTATAGATCATTACGACAAATTAAGAATAACAAAGAAGATGAAAGGTTGTACAAACTAGCATATTTTTCAAACAACTAATCCAACATCAGTACGTTAACTTTTTCATGAAGATAACATATTGAGAACATTTGAATAATGGTGGGAAATCTAGGCATTCACTGTCTCTCTTCTGCGAGGGTGATGCGAAAAGAGTGATAAGATTTCACTGTTTTGAATTTTTATTTTATTAAATTAGAAAAACCAATATTAATGGAGATATTGGTATTTTTTACTAAATTTTGCGAAGTGACTACATGTAGCTTTAACCATTCACCTTAAAATGTTTTCTATAATATAATTTCCTAAGTCTATTTAATATCTTCATTATCATAAAAACCAACCTATATCCATCTTAACTCCACTTCTACCACTCTTGGGGGGATGAAATCTATTTATCCCTCTCAACACTTGGTAGGCCCGGATTTAAGATGGATTTAAGTTGATAGAATTTCCCCTTTAAATAGTCTACGCTCACATGAATACCATGATATTACCATGGGTCAATACCATGGGTTATCATAAACCTGGAGCTTAAAAACTACTATTAGTAATTTATAAAAATTAATAAAATTAATAATTTATTCTTATTTTATTTTTTTGTTTTAACCAAATTAAAATGTTTAAGTGACATTAAATTACAAGATCCATTTTTACCCTTGATCTACCAAGCCCGGATCAAATATTTTTTCACTCTATGCTAGTTATATTTGATCCCTCCCGGGGCTTAGTAGATCCAAAGTAAAGGTAGATCTATGCTCGTTTAATTCCCCCCCTTTAAATAGCCTACATTCCACGTGAATACCATGGGTCAATACCATGTGCCATTTTTTTATTATTAATACGAATATTAGGGTTAATAATGTTTTTTGCATGGTATTAATAATAATTTGGCCCATAGGCTTCACCTAAATATAACACATTTATTAAGTGTTCTTAAATATAATGTGACTTCTGGAGTAAATATAAAAAAATGTTTTATTTATTTACCATACCTCTCATTTATTTATATTTATATTAATTAACCATACCTCTTTTATAAATATGGTATTTGGCCCATAGGATTCACTTAAACAAAACCTCTTTTTTTAGCCTTCTTAACTAGAAAGAGGGTTATGGACTAAATATAAAAAAAGGTTTTATTTATTTACCATACTCCGCTTTATTTATATTTTTATTTATTTACATGTTAAGGTGACTTATGGAGTAAATATAAAAAAATGTTTTCCATTATTCTTTATATGATTATGACTAAACAGATGCAAACTTGGAGTATGGCAAGAACATCATTCAATCTTTAAATAAACATGAAAATAAGAGACTTGACTTTTTAAATAAAATGAATTATTCATTTGTGACCATTTGTTCCAAAAAATAAGGTCATTTTCTTTAAATTAATCCCAATACCATGGAATACGGGAAAATGAAAGAAAAAAAACCTTTTTTACATCGAATGTGGAGGGTGAAATAACTATCATAAATACCTATTCTTGAAAATTAGGGTGAATGGAAGGTTGTAACTCCTAATTTCAAGGGCTAAGTTTACTTTTTCTACACTCCCTTAAAATAAGGTGGGCTAACCTCCATACCTAAGTTTTTTATAAAATAAATTTGAGTCGATTTGTAACAATGTACTGTGATACAAAATATTCACCCAATAAAAATATAAAACCCCTTAATTTCACCCAAGGGAAAAAATTCGCCCCTAAAATTTTCCTTGGTGTGCTCTCCAAAATCTTATTGCATGCTTCCATTGTCCCATTAGCCTACGGATGATAAGGCGTACTTTTCTGATGATACATCTAAAATTCCTCTGTCAACATATTGGTTGTTTTGTTAAGAAAGTGCGTACCGTGATCACTCATCAAGATCTTTGGACTGATAAATCTTGTCAATACATATTCAAAAAAAAACTTTGTCGTTGTCACGCTTGTACGGTCCTTCATAGGCTTCACCTCCACCTAGCTGGTCAAGTACTCATTCACGACAATGATGTATCGTGCACTCGTCTTCTTTCCTGGAGGCTGAGTTGGACCCACAAAGTCAATTGCCCATTTCTCGAATGGTTGTAACATCACCTATGACATCAAACGCAATTCATCCCTCCACAATGGCCTACCAGTCCTTCGACATCTGTCAGATGCCCTATGATATGATTTTTAATCCTTAAACGTGGTGATCCAGACATAGTTATTGATGAACTTCCTATAGTATCGAGTATGTTATAGATTTTTGTGTAGCTATTTCACATTCCTTGTCGCCTCCAAGTTGATTATCACCGTGATCTTCGAGGGGTCTACCATCAATCCTTGTCTGCTATGACCTAACAGGATCCCAAAAGGGACACAAAATAGACACTTCTTCCAATTGACCACGATCTAGTATCTTCAACATGTATCTAGCATTAAGCACAGACTTTCCACATTGCACTTGACCAATCCAAACACTATCTAATCGCCAAAGTATACCTCCAAAAATTTATGAATGAAGTCTTTGAATGCCACAATGACTATGCGCGAAACGATTGTTGGTGCATTCTTCAACCCAAAAGGCCTTATGATGTACTAAAAACATCACCATTCAATCATGAAGGTCATCTTTCTTCTATCCTCAAGCGTGGTTTTGATCTGATGGTAGCCAGAGAATGTATCAGTGAAAGAGTATGCTTCTTGGCCACCTATATTATCCAGGACCTCATCACTGAATGGGGTTGGGAAAGGATCATGCACACAAGCGTCATTCAATTTCCGACGATCTATGCATATCCTTATTTCTTCTTTCTGTTTCTTTTCCTTAACCACTATCGAGCTTACCCAATCAGATTCTTCCACTGGTTCAATAATTCCTGTTGTGAGCATCTTATCTAACTCACCGCAGGCCCTATACTTATACTTCGGATTAAGGCAGCCAGGTCTTTGTTTTATAGGTTTCGCATTCGAATTTAGGGTGATCTTCATGACACCTAGATATCCTATTATTCCCTTTAGATCAGAAAAATTCATGGGGAACAAATCCTTATATTCGTGGAGGAGCTCAACGATCTTGTCTACTATCGCATCATCCAAATAGTCCCCAATCTTTAAAAAGTTCATCTCCGCCTCTGTGCCAATGTTGACCTCCCTAGTTTTCAGCAACGTAGTTATGTCTGGGTCCTCTATCTATGGACCTCAACCTTGTGGTGACCCTCGATTTCTAAAATATTAATCTTTCTGGGATCCTTTTCTTCTTCTTCCACAGTCACGTTATAGTATTCCAGCACGTTGTTCAGCTTAGTAGTCCAATCAGGTTGAATTAGGTCCAAAGGATCCTTTGGTATCCTGAAGATTGTTGCTTTAACCTCTTGTAGCACCACGTCAATATAGTCAAACCCATCTTCAAAGTTGAATTTCATTATAAACCCCTACCGCAAGATGTCCCATTCTTTAGTGCCATTGTAGAGCTCTATTTCCATGTACCAATTCATTGGTATGACATCCACGGTATAACAAAACAGATGCACACATTCAGGCTGGGGCTCCGCTCCATAAGCCTTAGTCCATTTGGCCAGGTGATCACGTGGACCAACCCTTCCATCATACTTGTTTGTCATCCACACTCTTGGCTGTCCAAAACGTATTCTCATCATCCTCCTATAGTTGCGCCAATCACCGAAATTATCCTTGTGTGCACCTCACCATCTTGCAGGCATAGCACATAGTGCCCAATCCAAGGCCTAGAAGCGATCCTTATACAACATTTCTCTGTCAAATGCATCCAAAAAGCGATCAACGTCAGTTCACCCATCATAGTGAGGAAAATTCCTTACTTATGATGACACATAGTGCAATGAATTGGTGATCATATTACAATGCAACATAGATACTTCATGCAGTTGGTTCTGTTAGTGCTGTAATTCTTTATCAGAATCTGATGTGTAGGAACTCTTGCGGTCCCATGTGTTACACCCATCTGTTGTCAAATTTATCCAATCCGAGTCTCATGTCATTATCTTGTAAATCTGGTCCAAATCGTCATAACTTTCATAATCACAGACTAGTTCTATATAACGCAGTCCCTTTGTAACATCCAACGAGACAACTATGCGGAGTGACTTCTTTTCAAATTTCCTCTTTTGCATCCTCAAGTTGATTATTCCATTCAAGTCAGTGGCCTAATAAATTCCAAGAAGTGCAGGGTAGGTATTACTATCATCCACAATCTCTATTACCTCAAAATCTGCCAGTGTGTTCGTGCGTTCGATGTCAACTGCTACACCTTGTAGCCTCCCCATTGAGATAATTTTCTGCTGATTTGTCATCCTTAACTTGATTGGAGACAACTGGAGTGTAGGTATCCACATTATTTCCCATGTTTTCTTTGGCAAAACATTCCCATCGGACCCCAGATCCAAGATAACTTAGTCCATTTTGTATTTCCCCTATCTACGCAGTGAGCCTTATCTCACGCCCAGTCCTTGCCTTATGCTTGCTAAGATTTCTCACTATGCACAGTTTGCCAGTAGCGTCTTCCTTGCTAGTGCTTCGATTGAACAATTCTTGTAGGCCCTTCATCCTTACTATCCTGGAGTAGTTTCATGAAGGTCTCTAAGAATGTGGTAATCATGGATGGGTCCATTTATTCAACTAGTTTCTCTTAGCTCCCTGAGGTAGAGGCCTCAACGAATATTTTCTTTGCTTCCATAAATGTTTCTTTCGCGCACTCCAAATCAAACCCAGTCTCCTTGTTTGGTGCTCTGCAGACCCATTCACCTTCTGCAGGTTGCTTCCCTTTATCCTCCCCAATCGTCATTCTGCTTCATAGCATAATTTTTACCTTAGGGCCTTCCTTGTGAGGCTCAACCCCCATCATCTATAGGTTCTACGTCAGTTTTGGAGGCTACGTCAAACTAAGTACAGTAGTAGCATGATAGTTGCATTGGATTCAAACATTCCCTCACATAGTGTCTTGGTCCTCCATAATTGTAACAAATAAGCTGCCCTTGGCCTCTACCAGGCCCCCCTCCACCTCGGCCTCAGCCGCGTCCCTAATAATCACCTTGTGTTCCCCCAATGCCTTGGTCTAGAGGTCACGTTTCTACCTGTACCCTGTATGCAGATGTCCTGTCCATCATTAATTCATAACTACGACACTTTCACTCGTCATGGACTACTGATTGAAAGGAATTGCAGAAGGGTTGTTGTGGTGTTTGTACGAATTTCTGCACCAAATGGCAATTGTTGGTCACATGTTTCCTAACCACCTAGCATATAGTGCACCATAGCATGAGCCCTACACTTGGCCTTGCCGCATCCCCCTACCATAGAGGAATTGGTCCCCCTGTTGCAACATAGTTTGCAAAGACTGGACAATGATCCTTGTCATATCCCTGACATTTTCATTTTAGGGACCAAACTTCTTCGTGCACCTCTGGCCGAGCTACTCTCTACTTCTTCAGAATTTTCATTTTGAGGCAAAGGTTCTGCAACTACGCATGAATCTGTTGAACCCCTTGATTAGCATCCTACATTGGTGTCTCATGCAGTCTCATTGCGAATTCCAAAGCTTATGCCTCGGTCCAAATCTTCTGTTGTCATAGCGCAACCCTTAGGTGTGGTAGGAACGAGGCCACGAACCATTTGTGGTATTACCTATTGGTTAGGTTCATGTTGGCTTCATGGATCGTACACTTCAATCTTTGATCCAAATCTAAGCGCGTCTCCCTAGGCTTCATCATCATCTCCTTGAATCCCACAATTGATTACACTTGAGAATTAGGTCTACTAAATTCTCTATTCAGTGTAGCCTAGATATCTGCCAACATGGACGTTGGGTTATCAGTATTGTACATAATGTACCACGTTAGTGTGTGGTCCTATAATGCACTAACCAGTGTGGCTTTCTTCATTTGGTCATCTGTGACACCCCAAGCTTCACATATAGCCTTCTCGACGAACCAAAATTGGTCTGACTCTTCATTTCCTACGCTCTTGAATACATGTAGCTTTATGGAGTTTTCCATGTTGAACAGTGGTGGAGGTGGGGTGGTGTGGGCGATGGGGTGAGTGGTGGGGGTGAGGATGGAGGCAGTGTGGATGGTTGGGATGAGGATGGAGGTAGTGTAGGCATTCACAGGAACCCTTGTCTTATCAGCTAAACAACGCTCAATAGAGAAGATTTCATTGCTCCTTCGTTGTCACTCAAAGGAGGCTTGATCAATGGGCTATACTCAAGACCTTTTCTTCCTCCGTCCTTGAAATACCTTCAAATTCGCATAGATCCAAACATCAAGGTAACCATATGACCTGCTTTTCACACAAGAGCATCTTAATCCAATTATTTAGTGACTTCAAATACCTACCTCGCCATCCTTTAAACAAGCGACGCTCCGCTTCGCTGTAACTAACAAAAGTATCGATCGCAAACTCTATCTCAAATCCTCCTATGATGTGGTCAAGCGAATGGTTGACAGTGCATGCGATCTTATCTTCAGAGGCTTCTAATCTCAATAGTAACTCTCATGTCCAAAGAATCGGATTGTCAAGCCTCCACCTTCCTTTCTCATCTGCCAACTTCGTGATCCACTCATATAAATCAATCAGGAAAGAACATAAGAAGATTTCATGTATATTTATGTACATATATCTGTCCAACCAATGTTCTTTCATCAATCACAGATTCTTGTTCTCTTGTGTCACGAAGTCGTGGATATTTCTATCCAACTAGTCTTCTATCTTTTTCTTAGTTGGATTCCAATGATACGAAGTCACACATCTCATTATGCATATCCTGGTCTTCATAATGGAACCATTTGTTGGCTTGATGGGCCTTGACCCAAGTTCAACATTAAGCAGCCAAGAAAAACCCTACACTACTGGCCCTTTCGGCATTAATCCATGGACTGCAGACTAAAGTCTCACCCAAAGCATTATGGGGGGATGCAAAAACCAAGTTTCCGCACTCTGACATGGTTGTGATGTTGGTTCTTAGGCTTTCGCTCGGCCTTCACGTAGATTGATAAGCCCTTTAGGGCTTATCAATGTATTTCTCTTATTCATCCTTAGAGCATTAGCAAAAGTCTCTTATCTTTCTTCACGAACCCTAAATAGATAGATCAGGTGCTTATGTGCCTCTGTAATTATCCTTACTTCTGTGTCTACCCAGATTAGCTTAAGTATTGGTTAATTTTAACATGCATTATGGTTATCTTCGCATAACATATATTCTTACTTGCCTTCATACGATAGAGTGAAATACATAGATCTATGCATCAATACAGAATTAATTCATAACAACAGTATTTAGCATAGCATAAATGCATCATTCATAGCAGAAATAAAATAATGCATACACAGATGGAAAGTACACAGTGATTTCATAATACTTCTCTTTATTGACAATTCGCTTCTCAATATAGACTCTATTGGCCCTCTGCACATAGCTGCAGGGGTCCGTGCACTCAACTGTGGATTTCTACCCTAAACCTTTCAGCACTCAACTGCAGAGCCTCTTCCTATGCTAAGAATCTCACTCTTAGCTCTTTACAAACTCATCAATTACTTCTACTTCACTTTTTCTTCTACTCTACTCCAATAGACTCCTCTTAAGACCTCCTTTTTATACAATCCCATGGTCCGTGGACCAAGGGAAAAGAACCATTTTTGAATTTAGATATCTTCATGCTCCATGACCACAAAATGCGGAGACTTTACATTCTTTATACAAACTTTAGGCCTTTTGCCCCAAAACTTGGGTTTTCAACCACAAAATTGACCGCCAAAGGACCCGTTCCCAACACTTTAGTTTAGTTAAATATTCCAAATGGTGGCACAAGTGTGGAATAACGATATCCATGGGGTCAATAAGAAAGATATGAATGATTTCGTGGACATATACGAGATGAGTCAAAACTCTTGGAGGGCCTCATAAACAAGATCGCAATGCATCGCCTCGAACTAGTTGTCATGCGTACATGGAAAGTTTATTCAATCTAAGAGTAGATGGTGGTTGAAGCCTCAACGATGAGAAACTTGTTGCATTGTCCATGAAATTCAACTTTTTCATCTCGGACATGAAAACATCATCCGTGTAGTGGATGCGTTCTACCACATAAATACCCCACGGAGAAAGGAAATAAAACCTAAGGTGTGGTTGCGTGACTACTTGGTACCCCTTATAGCCCAGAAAAATACATCAGGTTGTATGGTACAAATTGATCATTTCAAGCATTTTCTCTGATCTCCACATGCTTTGTGATAAAGATTGGTTTCTACTATTGTCATCAAATGCTTGATTTGAGCTTGATAAAAAACACTTCTGACCAAGATTTTTTGCTCCCAACATCATTTTTCTATTTTATCAAAACAAATTTTCTTTTAATTTTTGAGAAGGTGTGGTGTCAGTCACAAAGGAGCGTGTTTGCCATAGCTTTTCTCAACTTGTATGATGAACTAGTAGACAATGTTCTAGCTAATCTAGCGTGATTCAAAAACTGACATGTCATGACAGTCATACTTTCACACTTCGAATGAAAACATTGCCCAAATTATATAGAAAATTTGGTCAATTTCCAATGGCTCTTATCTTTCCCTGCTCTGGTTCCTGCATATTCCAGAAAACGTAGGTATGAATGCAATCTAGTCCTCCATATTTAGCCTTTTATATTAGCCATAGCAACATCTGTACAATTACACAAATAATAACCATCATTCAATATTGATATCATATGTATATACAACATATAGATTGTCAAGAAGAGAAGAGAGAAATACAAATTCTACATATTTACGATTTTATAAATGGTAATCATTATTCACCATTGATATCATCCTTATATACATTGTAAATATGTTAACAAAAAGAGAAGAGGAGAAATACATATTCACTGTATATATACTATGATCCAGGCAGATCAAAAGGAGGCGAAAAATTATGATCAAAATGCAAGCAAAGCATGCTACAAAAATTAACCTATAGGGTGCTGCGTGGGTAGTGTTTGGTTCCTGAAATTGTAAGGCTTTGTTGCCGATTGATGATCAAAAAAGTCCCAGTGTATGTAACTTGCGCACTGGAATTGCATGATCTTAGCGCCACAGGTTTTGGGTGAGACATCTTGGATTCTAGAGGTAGGTGTTACACATAGAAACTTTAGTGACTACACGTCTTCTTCATATAATTCACTAGAATATACTCTCATTTCTTTGCTCCTACTGATCATAAAGGGAGGTGGAGGAGGTGGTGGTGGTGGCAACAATATGATTGAGCCTGAGAGGATTTATATGATAATTATTCGTTATTCAACACAACGTTAACAGGAAGCATAAGTACCTAACAGTTTCATCTTCTATGCACACTCTAATCTCTTGGACCCTCCTGGAACTCCGAGTAAAAATGGTGCACAAAGATGTCAAGTGGATAGAAAAAGGGTGGGTGTAAAAATATTCACAAATGTCAAATGAAAAGAAGAAGTGTCGAAGAAAATGAGAGGTGGATTGATTCAAAATAAAGGCCTATCAGCCTAATTATTCAAACTTTGAATTTTATTTACTTGAAAATAAAGAAATTCACCTAAAAGTTAGAACTATATGAAACAAAAGAACATAAAAGGTTATGTGCTACAAGAAAGTACAAATATTTTTTAACATTCACTCATCTTTTAATTTGAAGGAAGCACTCTGATCCTGAGAGAATAAGAACTTACTTTGAATATTGGAGGAAGGAGTGGTCACAATGGCATTATTTCTTTAGTAATTGCATTCAATTTGATATCCAACTAACTTTAGTAATAGTGATCAGTTTGATGTTCAATTATCTCTTTGTTTATTTATGAAATTCGAGTGGTATTTTGATTGTTAAAATTTAGAATTTATAAACAAATACATAGCCTTGAAACTATAACTTTTTATTAAGAAAGAAAGATATAGTGAAACTATACCCTCTTGGAATTTAAAAATGTAACCTTTTAATTAAGATAGAAAGTTAGAAACACTCTATCATGGTCACATTTATTCTCTTGGAGTAAAAATGGATGATTTGATTATACATTCACTTATAATAGCCAATAATAATTCTCCCCCTTATTGATTTTTAAGAGTGAATTATTAATAACACTTTTCATTATTTTAAGAAATACAATAAAACAATTATCTTATTATCTATTTAAATTAATTTATTGTTATTGTTGTTTTAAAGTATCTTAGAATTTCTTAAATTTCCATTATTTTTAAAATTGATTAAATAAAATAATAATGAGTAAAAATTTATTAAATTAATGATACATGAGAACAAAATTATATAAATAAATCTACTTATTTATTTTAACATTCTACTAATGGATTTCAAGTATGGGATGCAGAACATGAAATGTGTGTGAAGCCCTTAGGATATTCATTAGATCTTTGTGAAGTTCCTTTTTATATTTGGTTTGTTTCTCCATGAAGATAGTTTTGGGTATTGGTTTCTTGATTATTGGGATGGTTGCCTCTACCTTTAGAATTTGTTGATGCTAATATAGTCTAAATTATGTTTTGTATGTGGAAAATTACATTTGGATTCAATTTATTGATTAGTTGAATGACAATTTAAAAAAATATGTGTGTCAAACAACCAATTGAAACTGGATATATGCACAATGAAGCATATTTATTTTGAATAATAAGCTAATCTTAAATTTTATAAAATATTATAATATTTTTTAGCAATATTTATATTTTAATTTGTTTATACGTAAAAATGAATATGTTTATCATAAAGCATATTAATTAATATTATAGAATAGAATATTATGATTATAGATGTGTTTTATATAGTTAAATATCAAAATATTAATAAAAATTGTTATATATATAAGTTCTGATATAGATGACTAGATATGATAAAATATTTTTGTATAGACGACTTGTTATAATAAAATAATATAACTCGTTTGAGGGAAATTGTGTTGTGATAGAGGATTTGTAAAAAAGTGATTTTATAAATATATATACATTATTTTTATGACAATTGAAGTGAACTAATAATGAAATGGTTAGTTCAATTATATAGACCAAAGTCTTCAAATGAACATTCCTCATTCTGTAAGCGAATTATACCCAAGTATTACTGTACAGTGGATGGCTAGACCGAAGACACACAAGGCCTTTTATTCCTCAGAATATTGGTAATAAATGCATATAAATATATGGGTAAGTGGAACTCTAATGATAAAACATGTACAAGATTGTATAGAAAGGCTAAAGGTCACAACTAATAATTTAAAGTAATAACAATGGTTACGGGCTAGGACTGTGCCGAGTTAACATCTTTTAAAACTTTTCATGGAGTTAGCTTAGTTCCAACACCAAACCAGTTAGAATCGGAAGCCTCGATCATTTCTAGAACCATGTTAAAATTGAGATAGGCTAGGGAAGGCCACTTTAAAATTTTAGATAAACACCACTAATACAACCCATTTTAAAAAGAGTCTTGTGAACAAAATGAATACATAAGTGTATGTCTGAACCAATAAGGAAGCTAAACAAGATACCGAAATTGCATTGGTGTGAATACAAAATTTGTAGTTACATATATACAGAAATTAGACTAAATAATAATTTGAGTGAACGACGCTAGACGAATGGAAGAACCATAAAAACCACTAACAAACAACTGAAAAGAATTAAAATTGGTAATGTCTAATTTAATACCAAACAACTACGTGTACTTCAGAAAATATCAGTCCTCCAGGATCAAAGAACATCACAGTAGAAATGAATAGAAATTCTTAAAATACTGAATAAAAATGCCAAATGATTAAGGGAATCATGAAGAAATTCTTGACCTATCATCAAACTAGTAATGTCTAGTTTAATACCAAACAACTACGTGTACTTCAGACAATATCAATCCTCCATGATCAAAGAACATCAGAGTAGAAATTAATAGAAATTCTTAAAATACTGAATAAAAATGCCAAATGGTTAAGGGAATCATGAATAAAATTCTTGACCTATCATCCAAATACAGTAACGAGAAGGAAGGATTTTCTTCTTTTTTTTTTTATGAAAAAAAAATTACAATTCCATATAGAAACCCTCTATGAGGGGCGATTTACATTTGGAATAAAACCTTAATTAGTCTTGTCTATGAAAGAGAAAACACATGAAAAAATATTATAACAGTGTAAAAAGAATTTACATCTTCGATCCAAAAAGACTCCACCTGAATTATAACCTCAAATATTTGAGTCATAGTTAAAAAATAATATTCAAATTTAGGGAAATCCACATAAAAAACTGGAGGAGAACTAACTGTAAAAAGGTAAAAAATTGTTTGGATGAGTAAACCCTTGAGTGGCAACAAAGTAATTGTAATCTCAACATTTGTCAATAGAGGGTTTTTGTAACCTCACCTTAAAGAAAAATAGTGGGTTTTTCTCATGTTTTGTCTTACCAATCATCTTATTATATATATATATATATATATATAAACATGAGAAAACGCCCACCTTAGGGTTCCTTGATGATCTGTAGTCTTCACATTACAATTTAAAAGGGAGTATAGGCTAGATATGATAAATTGATTGAAGCTAGAACAAATCAAATACTATCAAAAAATTGTCTTTCAAAACAAACCTTTAATTTTTTTTTTTACCTTGGTACGAGAAACTTTTGAAACAAAACCTCAGTAGCTGTTGATAAGAAGCACAAGCTCACTCATTATTCCTACACCCTGGAAATTGTAAAAGAACCATTGATTCAAGCTAAATATGTTTGGAAGGGTTACAAGTCACAATAGAAATATATAAACTACACTTCATCCTTTAGTACCATAATGGCAAAGCACCAGTATTCTAATCTGAATTTTGTGTTCAAGAAAACATATGAATAGACAATGGTTACCAGCTCTGTGAGTCAAATAAATGCTCAAATTTCAAGTAAAACCTATACCAAAACAAAGCAAAGAAACAATAGAAATATCAACTCTTAATTTCATTCTTGGAATTAATCCCCTTATTCAAAGGAACAATGGAAAGAGTACATAAGAAACCAATCTTCATTAGTGTTTGAAATACTAACATGTAGGGTTTGATGGAGCAAGGATGTGGAGTGTGAATGAGCCATCATTGTAATGGAGGGGAAGGGGGGCGGGGGGGGGGGTTAGCTTCCCTCGACTACCCACCCCAAGTCTGAGTCATTTGATTTAACCTTAGGGCATCGATGAAAATCACAATGATAAGTTTGTCGCATCTAATCAGGTCAGTATGACTACATCCTTGAAAGTTAAACTATCTCAAAGCTTCCCATTGTATACTCAAAGATTATCACAACTCAAAATGAAACATAAAAGTTAAGAGCATCTTGAGAACCATACGTTTAGACATTATGCATTGTATAGTTTTAAGGGGGATGTAACCAATTATATTTACTCAGACAACATATATAGTATGCTTACTTGAGAAGTATTAGTTCACATGAGCTAGGGTAAGAGTTTAATGTAATAAAAAAATTATATCATAGTGGGAATGATTCCAATCATGGTACAAAAAAATACATAATGGTTTCAATGACGATGTGTAGCTAAGTAAAAAATAATTATACATAGTAAATTTTTTATGATGTGTTGGGGGATGTTACATACTATTTACATTGACACTCAATTTGACTCAGCATTTGATAGAAAAGAGTAGATAAAAAATTCAACCTACTGATAAATAATATTATTGGAACTGATTCTTCATCATTGGTTACTAGTGACAACCCACAACCACTCAGCCAAACCCTCAAGATAACTGAATGAATCTACTTAGAGCTTAAGACTTAATCCATGTTTTGTTGTTCAAGTTAGTTATACTTGATAGTCCATGCGATGCTATTTATATAGTTTTTCCTTACTATTTTATGTTATTTGATTATTATACAATAGAGCCAATATCAATGTTTTGAGTTTATGCTACTAATTTGGTTACCTTAGTACAGGTGCCTTAAGTGGGGAGAAATACCATAACACATGGGTTCGTATTGCGGGATATATATTGAGGAAAAAATAACATAATATATTGTGGGATATATAGTGGGTAAAGGATTTTTATATTGATATGTATAAAAAATGGACCTCAAAATTAACCAAAAAATATCAAAGGGTATAAAAAATGTTAATGAAAAATGGATACCTACAATATCGAGTGAAAGTAGGGGTTTTTTAAATTGGGAAGGTTTAATGGGTTCATATTGCTAAATGGTTAAATAATGTGACTTTTAGAGGTATTTTCCAATATGTAGTCAACTTAAGGGTATTGTTTAGTATGACACAAAAGCACGCAATATGTGAGAGTTTAATCGAGTGAAGCCCCTGTTCCTTAGTGGGACTAGTAGAGAACATATATATTGTACCTTGGTGTTTTTATTTAGTACTTTTAGTATAGTTTTTTCCCTTTACATTGTGGTATATGTAGTTGATATTTATCAAGTTTTAGTGGTGGCCAATATTGGCATCTAGCATGGAGATGGTAGTATACATGATTTAGGGGAAGTCACAAAAATAAGAGCAACATATTTTATTTTTTATGAGACTAAATGTGGATGTTGATGATCACAAAGGTCATCTATGAGTGTTCCACAGCCTAGAAGAGGTGTGAAACATATTTGACTAAACTTATTTCATCTAGAAATTTAGTCATTAGATTATTGAAAATGATTCTCTCGATAATGAGGCCCAATCTAAATCCAAACAGGACCCTCATTTCCAATCCCTCTCTGCTTGTCGTCGATATGCCTTCATCATATTTTTCATTACGAAGTGGACACATGCACTGGACATGTTCGCATACTCACTTAGAACATGCCTCTTAGGTTTCTAGAATCTGTTAGGGTCCTATGATTCATAGGATCAAATGATGATTGGCTATTATATTTCAATGGATGGAATTGTAAATAACAGTGTATTATGCAAATTAATTCAAAGAAAAAAGTATAAAAACAAAAAAGAGCTTGCAAATCAAAATGTACCTCTAGAATAGAATAATCACGCCTAGTATAAATTAATTAGGTTTAAAATAATTAATTGTGTCATTTAATTATGATTGACCATTTGTAATAAGGCATTTAGCACTAATTTTTGGTTTTATGATAAGGCAACAAAATGGTTAGTCGACATGTGATTACCAAAGGTACAAGACTCAATGATTGAGATCTCCCCCACCCAGATCAACGACGGGGGAGTGCTTTTGCACCCTCCCAAGCTCCATCCCACTTTATACATGGAGGGGGAGAGGGAGGGTCCAAAAGGCCCCACTACGTGTCACCCCTACAATGTTTCACACCAACCCCCTTTCCTTTCGCTCATCACCCCCATTCCCCCCGAGAAAAGTCATTCGACATTGACCACCAGCTCCCACAGTAACAATCGCTCGCCACCTCAACTAACCTTCCCTCCACTCATTGTCTGCCACCTCACACCTGTGGACCCCTCTTCCTTTCCACCAATAATGTGCCTCCATGTCATATACCCATTCCATCCCACTCCCGTGAGATGAGTAGTGAACGTTGGCAAATTAAAGTGAGCACAGAGTTGAAAAAATAATCAGTTAAAACTAAGATTTTTTCCCATATAACACAATTATTTTGAGCATGGTTTCCAAACAAATAAGAACACATTTCTCAAAAATTAAAGAGGTTTTTGTCCAGAATGTACCCATTTACAAAAGTATGTCTCAAGTTTCTGAGAGCTATAATGGTTTAGGAGATTTGCATGAATCTTTGAAGGTATATTTTCCATAAATTTCACATTTTAAGTCACTATTTTCAAATGTGGTTTCCAAACAGATGGAAATTAATTTTCACAAACAATTTTTTTTTTTTATTGATAACATCCTCATCCACAAAAACCTTTGTCAGTTTTTGTACTGCTCTCATGGGTTGAGATATTCAAAGGGATCAATGGACCCTATTTTTTAGTATTTTATGTGGAAAAATCTCATGGGTAGTTAGTGACTTGGATGTCACCTCATCAAATAAGACTTGCTATCAAATTTGAATTCTTGTTCCTTATCACCAACAATCCTCAAAGATAGTGCCAAGAAGATTCATTAGTTTCGAATGTCCTATATTTTAGCCATATTTTTGTAACACATTTTTCAAATATTTGTATTAAATATTGATATTTTTTTATCAAGATATTTTGTGGAGAATTTGTATCAATACTTAATCAATTGAACTAATAGTCGTTGGGACTTGTTTGAAGAAAAAGACCTGTATTGTAAAGCAGCTCACAGAGACACAATTGATCAAATTTCTAGTAATAAAGTGCAATCATTACAGGATTCTTGTGTTATTTTTATTGGTGAAGTGCATCTTTCTTTGTCAGTTTTTTTTCCTTTTATTCTCATAAATGATTCTAAAATCTGAATTGTTCTAAGAAGATAAAGAACATAATTTTTTTGAATGTACACTATATCTCTAGCTTAAGAATTTTTTTATGTTTTCCCCTGAAGATTAAAAACTGAATTCTTAACTATGTTTCTTTGAACCAAGCTCACAATCACAATCACAAAGAACTCCTTCAGCATCCTCCCAAGGTAGTGGATATGGAGGCACAAGGTTATCAGCCTTAAGGCGTAGAACCATATCAGATTTCCCTGATGAGGGGTGTAGGAATGATGTGGATTCAAAGGTTTACAAGTTTCTCTGTGCATGTGGGATACCATTCAATGTTCTTCGCTCACCTTATTGGCACGAAATGGTTTCTGCCATAAATGATGCCCCTAAAGTATACAAGAGCCCTCGGCATGACAAGGCAAGAAACGTTGGACTTGATCACGAAAAAGCAAAAATATCACATTCTTTGAATAGAATGACAAGTTCTTGGACTGACCATGGGGTGTCCATTGTATCTGATGGATGGACAAATGTAAAAGGCAAGCCATTGATAAGTGTTCTTGCTATGTCTATCAGTGGTGCCATCTTTCTAACTGCACATGATTACTCAGACAAGTTGAGGACCACCATCAACATTGCAGAAGCATTACTTGAAACAATTGACGATATTGGGCCATAAAATGTCATCCAAGTCATCACCGATAATTCTCCTAATTGTAAGGCGTCAGGAGCAATTATTGAGGATAAATGCCCCAACATATTTTGGTCTCGATGTTTGGTTCACACATTAAACCTTCTGATGCATGATGTTTTCGAGAACAAAAATGCACAATACAAATGGATTGGTGATTTGTATAAGAAAGGCAAATAAATGATAAAATTTATTACAAATCATAGCAATACCCATGGCCTTTTCCACAGTCACTCGAGATTGGAGTTGTTGGTGATTGTGAAGACCAGATTTGGTAGTTATTACCTCACCTTTAGGCACCTTTTGAAGGTAAGAGAGTCATTTTCCAACATGGTATCAAGTCCACATTGGCAGGTATTCAAAGAAAGGGCTACAAATGCAGCTGACAGGCGAGGTTTTGAACTGGTGGAGGAGGCTGCTCTTGATCATAAGTTTTCGAAAAATGTGAGGCAAGTATTGGATTTAACCAAGCCCATTTATCACATGATTCGATTTGCAGATACAGACAACCCAATGATTGGCAAGGTGTATGAGCAGATGGATACCATGTTGGGGCAAATAAAAGATATTGTTCATAACAGAGATCTCGACTTGTACAAAATGATTCACGATTGTGTGTGTCAACAGTGGAATAGACTTAATTTTCCACTACATTGCTTGGCGTATATCCTTATGCCAAAATACTACTCTACATCTTGGTTGGGCCAACCTGCACTAGGGGGTGGGATTAGGACCAAACCCAATTTAGATGCAGAGGTAACTAGTGGATATTTGCAAGCATTAGAAAAGTTGATACCTGACAAGGAGGAATGTGCAGTTGTGCGCCTTGAAATAGGAAAATACTTCAGTGGCACTGGTTTGTTTAGTAACTTCCATGCAATGGAAGACAGAGATAGATTTCATTCTCTCACATGGTGGGAAACATATGGCGGCCAGGAACTTTTGCCAAAATTGGTAAAAAAAAGTTCTTTCATAGGTTGTAAATACTTCTTCTATAGAGAGGTGTTGGACCACCTACAGCTACATACATAATGTGAAAAGAAACAGACTCAATGGAAACCGAGCAGAAAGCTTGGTTTATGTGCACTACAACTTGAGGTTGTTGAGTCATTACTGTGATCGGGCTTATGAGGATCCCACATATAAAATTTGGGACAATCACCCAGAGGATGACAATTTGGAGGATAGCACTATACATCTTGAAGAACTGGAAGAGGAACTTATAAGGGATGAAGATGAAGCACCTGTAGCAGCCATGCCACCTCCACCATCTAGTAGCAATGCTCAAGTTTCGAGTCTTGTTCCTTTGGTGTCGCCACCTCCATCTACACCCTCATGTGGAGGGCATGTGCCTTCTAGTTCGGGTTGTCAGTCTATGCAGGAAACTCCTAGAAGACCATGACGACCTACTTATACTCCTAGAGACTCTCATGGCAAGGGCCAGATGTAGATTTACAGTTTACTTGTCTTTTCTAGTTTCTATTAGTTTTCATAACTGTTGAGTCTTGAGTCCTTGACTCTTGACTCTTGACTCTTTCATATCATAATGATATTTTTTGTAAACAATAAATCACTGTGACAATGAAAATTTGAAGTTTGAAGTTGGGCCTTGGCAATTATAACTCATTGGTAATGATTGTGAATTATGAATATGATGCTTCGTGAAAGATTAAAGTTGTTTCATTTCATTTCATTATTCATGTTTCATTCTATAAATTTATAACATTTCATATCATGTTAACAGTTAGAAGTTAGGACTTAGAAATATCTAAGATATTACTTCTTGTAATGGTTAAACTTAGCTTACAAGTACAACTTTGGTGATCAATGATGATAAATGTTATTGAATTTTCAATTTTGAAAGCTTGAAGTTCAAACTTTAAGATTGAATTTGATGAATCATGATTCATGAGACTCAATATGTTGCAGTTGTAATATGTATTTTACTATCTTGTGGACATGGTTGATGACGATTATAATTTCTAGATGATTGATGTGATATGGTTCAATGATCAATCTATGTTTTTTTATGTTTTTATGTCTAATTCATCATTCTACATGTTTTTGTTGACATATATGTATCAAAAATTAAAA
>APFE030621839.1:42423-93770 GCA_000404065.3 Pinus taeda
ATATATATTGCTCCGAGATTTGCTCCGAAGGTGGGAGCTTCTAAAAATGTCACTCCCGCTCTGGTATTTTCTCCTACTCATTTTCTCCTACTCCCCACTTTAGCTCTGGCTCCCAAGTAACATAGGTCTAAAATAAAATGAGTAAATATATTCAAACTTTGAATTTTATGCTAATTTTTTTTTTACATTCACTTATTTTTTATTTATTTGGCGTAGTTATGCATTTTTTTAATTAAAAATAAAAAAATTCACATAAAATTTGGAAGTATACCAAATAGAAGACCTAAAGAATAATACATTTTAATTCATAGAATTAATTATATCTGAAAATAAATTTATATAAATAAACCTACTTGGTATTTTTGATATTCTACTGAGGGATTCAAAGTATGGAAAGGAGAATACGAAATATGTTAATAATTATTAATAAAAGAGGGACTTATGTCACCAAAACAGAGACCAGAGACTAAAGGTAGTGTGTGATTCAAAGTTGGTGTTAATATATTTATTATAAAACATATTCATTAATATTATAAAATAATTATGAATATTATGAGTTTAGAAACAAAGTGTAAAGGTAGTGTGAGTTTCAAAACTGGTGCTAATATGTTTATTATCAAACATATTCATTAATATTATAAAATGAATATGAATATTATGAATATAGAAACAAAGACTAAAGATAGTGTGATTATTATTTATATTATATAATTATATATATTTTCCAAATAATATAAAACTATATATTTATATTATAATAACAAAAAATGAATTTTTATTACAATTTAACTTAATAAAATTAATTTTATAATTTATAAATTATAATCTATATATATTAAAATAATAATGATATATATTAAAAATAAGAATAAAATACATTTCTTAACCATAAAACCTAATTTACATATATTTATTCGTTAAATTAATTATTAATAAATTTTTGAAAATAATTCAATCATTAATATTAATAAATTTTTGAAAATAATTCAATCATTTAGGAACATTATAAAAAGTTACAGCCACTAAATTTGAAAAGTAAGCACTGCAGATTTCGGAATCTCTCACTTGTTTGACTACCTGGCTGGCTAATGTGTAATGACATCATAATAATAATAATAGAAACTCAAACTGAAACTGAATCGCGCCTGAAAACTGAAACTGAAACTTACATATTCGCTTGAACTTATCCGTGAGCTCTGTGTTGTGTTCGTTACCGGTGATTCCAAAGTAGTAATCTGGATATCTGCTCTAATCCACAGCATTCGGTGGAGTGGCAGTGCCGATAGCAAGGATCGAAGCGAAGCCATCTGCCCTTTGCAATTTCCTGAAACCTTCCAAATCTATGCTATGAGGAGGTTAAGCCTAGTACCAAACCCTGGACAACAAATCTCAAAATTTAATTTACTTTACTTTGTTGGTCTGTTCGAATAGCTATAAGAATCTCTAAATCTAATTTACTTTACTTTGTTGGTCTGTTCGAATAGCTATAAGAATCTCCTATTTTATATACATTGATAAGAAATGAAATAATTATTATTATTATTATTATTATTTACCATTAATCCAATACCATGACTTCTATATTCTAATTGACTTATGCTTGCTTTGTTTGAATATCTTGAGTCAACGCCAACCAACCATACAGCTGCTATATCTTATTGTGGATGAATATTCATACATGCATACGAGTGACTGACGCAACTGTGAAGCCGGCAATGAGGAAAAGGAAGAAAATATAGTGAGTGACGTGACGTATCGAACACAGTAAGCTGCAAACCTAACGAAATTGTTAGGTATGCTTTGGCTTTGTGAAGAGATAACTCTTGGCTTTGTGAAAAGATGGCTCTGCTGAGGATGAGTGGGCATAGAATGTTAAGGTTATAATGATGTGTTTTTAAAAGTTAAAAAAAATTAGAAATTATTTTTAATTTGGAAATTTTTTATTTTATTAATTTGGAATATTTAAGATATATTTTTAATTGAAAATTTTTCATTTGAATTTTTATTGGAACTATAATTTATAGAGATACTAAGTAGTTTGCCATAGGACATTAAATGACTGGTTAGCTGCATGCCTTTTAACTTTATAACACACCTTATTATTTTTCATTTATCTCGTTATGAGTGCAGGTGCTTTATAAAGTTAAAAGGTTTGCAGCTAACCAGTCATTTAATGCCCTATAACAGGCTAGTTAGCTCTTACCGATATTCTTCTCTCTTCTCGTATCTTTGGTGGAAGTCAACTAAAACACGGAATTTATAAAATGAATAGCTCATTGAATTTTTATTGGAACTTGATAACTATAATTTATAGAGATATTCTTCTTCTCGTATCTTTGGTGGAAATCGACTGAAATACAGAATTTATAAAATGAATAGCTCAGCAGATCCTTGCCGTTCTATTTCAGCCGATCCTTGCCGTTCTATTTCAACCAAATGCACAACTGAATCACATTATTTTTCTTTCTGTAAATCCCAACAAAATGTCAGCTGATTTGCTTTTGATAATGCCAGTAACGTATTCAAATTGCAGAGCGTTTTGTGGAAAGTGCCTGTGCCAGTTAAGTCGCAGCCTAGCTGGTTTGTCGGATTGCATGTGGAAAGAGTATATTAAATTTCTCTTTTGCTTTTTTTGGGTCGAGGAGTTAACTAATCAAATTTTAGGTCAACCGTGAATCTTGAAAGATTTCCTCAGCATGCGCGTCGGAAATAAATAAAATCCATACAAAAAATTTAACCTCGTCAAGGACTTTGATCGAGAGTTTCTAGTTTTTTCTCTTTTCAATTTCTTCGAAATTGCAATTTCCTATAAGTACTCCGGGTATTTTAATTATTGTTTCCTTCGAAATTGCAATTGTCCGTAAGTACTCCGGGTATTTTAATTATTGTTTTAGTTGTTTAGAAAGACCATTAAAAGATTGGGCATTTGATTGTAAATTTAAGTTTGCTCAATCAAATTTAAGTTTGCTATGGCACTTACGAGTTACGTTTTATTTTAATTGGCTTATTTTATAGTTGTAGTATCATTTTTGTAGACGTATAAACCATACAAGTTTGACAAAGTTTTATAAATTTAGAGGTAATGTGATTAAAACCGTGTAAGAAAGTAGATATACTTGAAAGAAATTAAGTATGTTGGTAGAAAAGTAAACAGGTTTGTAAGAAATTTACTATGTTTACAGAAAATAAACAATTTTGCAAAAAATTATGTTTGTTGCAAAGTAAACACATTTATAGGAAGTTAAAAACATTTGTAGGAAATAAAATGAGTAATTTTTGCCAAGATCATTATTGTTTTTACTCAAACCAACAAATGCAATTATACATTGGGCACATATATTGAACACTACAAATAAATGCAAACCAATCTGAAATGCACATATATCAAATTAGAAATAAATATGAATCATCAATTGCATCATTAAATTGATAAATACAAAACATGCACAAAAAATAATTACATAAATAATTAAAAATCACATAACCATAAATTAATTAAAATTTTAAATAAAATAAAATCTACTTGAATAACTAAGAAATTGGATTTTAGAATTATATGAGTGAAAGGGAGCGGGGGTAGGGCTATCGTAAGGGATTTGGGCGTGTTAATCTTTACTGCTTTTTCTCCATGGTCGAATTTTTTCTAACTTTTCTATGTGAGGCTCATATCTCTAATTTATTTTGGGAACTTTTGTTATATTATCCACATGTGGTTCAATTTTTTCTTTGTTTGGATAGCTAGAGGTTCCCTATCCCTCCGTCTCTAGTTGCTAGTGGTTTCTTGGTATTTTGATTCGTATATGCTACTAAGGTTTTATGGAGTTCGACATAGTTGATTACGAACCCTTGCCTTTCTCATGTTCATGCATCTTGTAGATTTCGTCGGCAGGTCAAAATATTCTCTCTCTCTTGTGGTTACTTTGCCTCTTGCTACATGTGTCTGTGGTTCTATTGACTTTGGTATCACGAATTTCCTGGATAAGGTGGTTTTCAGTGGTGAAAATGATGGCTTCAACAACCAGTTCCCTTATAGTCTCGAGGTGGACACATGAAAGGTTTTAGAGGGTTGGAACCTCAGGTCTCTGGGTCCGGTTCGAGGCATGGGTCCTTCTTGACCGATATCCCTTTCTAATTTTCTACTCTAAAACCCCAATCTAGTCGATTTAGGTCAATTTTTCCTCTACTATTCTCGATGTGGTGGGTTTAACCCAAGGGTTTTGTCAAGCAAGATAAAATCAAGCATCAATTCCCCCCATATGTCAATCTTTTACACTTCCCAAATCTTCTAGGGTTTGGCTCAATTATTCTGACTGTAGTACATAGCAATTATCCTTTGGATCAACCTCCTCCTTCTATGGGTTTTCCATCTAGGTCTTCTCGGGTTCTCTTAAGTAAAAATACCAACCATAATAGTGTTGGTTTGGTTAAGAAGCCCCATTGTGTTAAGAAATCCAAGTGTTTGAAGCTATTGCTGGTCCTCGGTGGTGATACTAAAATGGACATGGTCACTGTTATGGCGGAAAAATCATTGGTTGGTCAAGTTCTAGGTCACCGTTTCTTAGTACAAAACCTTAGGGATATCACCCCCGATGTCAAGGTTCCTTCAAGTATTACTGTTTGTCTAAGGGGTGCATCCACCTCTAATTTGAGGATGCTAAAGTTGTTGTGAAGCAAGTTTGGCATATCCACTCTTCTCTAATATTGTTTAAATTATGTTCACTTCTATTTGACTATTCTCTAATCATAGCATGGAATATTATACCTTTGTTCCTTTTGTGTTTTTTATCACATGTTTTCCTTCGGTTCCTCTCTATGCCACCTCAAGTCTTCTCGACCTCCATCCACCTATTTTGTGATCATTTTCCTAGGTAATCGGAGACCTCCCTTCTCTAGTCATTTCTCCATCCTCCTCTCCCTCCTACCCTTCTCGGGGTGGATCTTCATCCTATAGTTTTTATCATCATTGTAAAGGACTATCCCGGAATCGTGCCACTATGGGTTTGGGTTAATTACATATTTTTTTTCTAAATAGTGGGGGTGGGGGAGAAAATAAACTTGACAAAATCCATGGAGTGTGCGAAGGTAGACACAATTGCTGGGAGACAAACTTTGATTCAAGGGACCCTTAGATATTTCGTTACACCTATAGAAGTGTTTAAATGAAAATCATTTCTTTTAATATTTTGGGTCTTACAAGTCTAACCATGAGACTTGCGCTCAAATGTATTATGAATATGATCATCCTGAGATCATATTTTTACAAGAGACCCTTGGTCAAAGTTACCCCATTACTCAATGCTTGGAAGGTCTCTTAGGTGGTTAGGGTTTTATGTGCTTGGACGCCCTCGATCATTCAGGTGGTCTAGTGGCTGGTTGGAACAAGAAACTTATAAATCTTATCAACTCTTGGAGCATAGTATCGGGTTTATGCATCAAAGGTTTCTCTATGGAAGTGGAAAGGTCTTTCTATCTATTAAAGTTTGTAATCGTCTTAAAAACCTATTTTTTCCTGAAAATAATAGAAATTATGGCAATATTTTGATAAAATCCATCAGGGGTTTTTGTATATCCAAGTTACAACTATCAAAACTCAAGATTTTGGGTGCCCCAAAGATTTTTAATGGTTTTGAATCTATTTCCACGATTGAAAACATGATTCAAACATTGTTATTCCAATATTTCTTGAAATGATTTTTCCCAGATTCCGACCACTTTTGACTATTTGGGCAATTCCTCCACCTTCATAGATGATCCCCTAAACTTTTATGGTCCTAAACAAAATAAAAAAGATTATTGGTCGACTAATTTTCTTTTGATAATGCCAATAACATATTCAAATTGCAAAGTGTTTGTCAAAAGTGGTTGTACAAGTTAAGTCACATGCTAGATGGTTTGTCAGCTTGCATTTCGTATAGAAATTTTGTCTCATCGTCAGTGATGAAATTTCACAGGAAAATTTCCAGTCATGGAGTGATTTTCTCCTCAAATACAAGTAAGAAATTTGTAAAACCATCAAGTTCTTTTGTTGAAAATTTTAATATTGGTGGGGAGATGCAAAAACCATCAAATTCCATGGGTGCGTCTGTTTTGAAATTTGAAATTCCAACCCCTACTCATCGTTATCAAATGAATGGAAGCCTGTTGCCTCTCTTCCCGACCACGTCAAAATTAGGACTATCCTACTCTGTGTTTGTTTCCACCTTCCATTCTACCAGAGAAGCCTTTATTTCTCAAGTGAAAGCCTACAAGTCCCCCTCTTTTGATGCCTTTTGTGATTCTTCAATAAGAGAACAAGAAACACTCTTATATCTTGGTGTTCTTAATACTATAAAATCTTCTAAGAAAGCCATAATAGCCCAGCAATAACAAAATTCAAGGAATCCTATCAAGAAGCATCTTAAAAGAATTCTCCTAAACCAAACAAGGGTCCTATGCAATTTGAGTCTCAAAATGAAAAATCAATTCAACAAAATGATAAGGAAAATAAAAACGAAGGGAAGAAGGTTGATAGACATTGCAACTTTTATAATCGTGATGGCAACTTAGAATCCAAATGCTTTAAGAATATGGAATCCCTGGAAGCAGCAATGAAGAACCATAACATCCATTTGGAGCACTCTTCAACTTCAACTTCATCTTCAGGAATAACGCTTTGTGCATGTGGTTGTGTTGACAATGATGGACCTGCCAACATGTCAAGTCGATCTCCCTAGTAAGATGTCCCAATTAGACCTCAAACCATTTGGTGTAGGAGTCCCAACAATGGGTCGTAAGCTAATGCCTTGACCGCGATGTCGTGTAGAGGTAAGTAAGATAGCTCTGTCAGTAGCAAGGGTATGACCACTGCAATGAGCCAAGGAAGGTGAATGAGAGGTTCTAACACATGGGGGGTGAGATGAGTGCGCCCCTTAGCAACCTGTAGCAGTACTCAGTTGAGAAGGGAACACACGAACGAAGATGCATCACAAGCTAGAAATCAAATCAGTCGACAATCCAAAGTGATGGTTAAACCAATAGCACATCTCCAACAAGATTCATATAATTGCATACAAAGCAGTTCACACACAAATACGTAAGTTAAACAACATATATTGCTAAGCAACCAGAGCAGTCCAATTACATGAACAACATATGCATGAAAATGTGATGTCTCTTATTATATAAAGAAGTGTAAGTCCCAATCATACAATACATCCATGTAAGCCTGCTAGCCCCAACAGTGAAGCGTTACATCCACATCTGCCTGCTCCTCCAAAGAGATGAACTAGCTCTATGGAGTGGAGAAGCCAAGGTGCATTACAATACTGTCCAAGATTTCTTCAAGATAGTCTTAATAGAAGCTTGGTTGACCAAAATCCTATACAATGAGTTATGAGGGACTATTTATAGGAAAAGGTGGGGTGGCCCTTGACATTCCCCTTTATGACTGTTCAATTACCCTCATGAATCCTAACCTACTCTATGACTTTTACATTCACTAATGACACTTGACTTACACTTGACATGACTCAACATTACAATGCACATGTACCCATGTCAACAAAATGGCTTGAGCAAGCCAAACTAGACATCATTCTTTCTTAAACAACTATGGAAGTCCAACTGCTCAACATCCTCATGTTGATCAAAAGTTAGATATTGATGCCAAGTTTTCTAGTCCCTGATGGTGTCCATGTGTTCCGTGGTGACATCCGACTGAAACTTGACCTTCGCTTCCATAGCATCTAGGTACACTACTCAGGCTCCTCTGTCCAACTCATCTGAAAGCATGTGCATCATTGTCTTAAATGTGGCCAAACTAGCAACATACTTGTACATGATCTCTACAATGATAGGTGTTGGGCCACTAATTTTTCCTTATTATTATCACTTTTTTACGCCTATTTCATCCATTTCTACCATTATTTATCACGTCGTTTATCATAATTTATCATATAACTCCATTTTATAATTATTTATGCTCTTACGAATAAATACTATTTTTCTCCTTTATTTTTAATAAATTGATGATTATTATGCATGATTTTATCAATGATGGTTTACTAATGGATTTGTTGTAACATCACTCATGATTTTAGCCTCCAAGATCTTTTCCAGATTGCAAATTTGATCTCCAACTCACAATTAAATATTCCAACTCAGAAATTCATTGGAATAAGAAGTGATGGTTTTGCATTGGATGTTTTAGACAAATGAAGGAGAATCTAGAAAATTTGCAACATCGGATTTGTCCAGAATGGACCGAGTTAGTTTTGTAATGAGCTGTTTTCCGAAATTCAGCCTGTATTAAGAGAAACGGAAGGTCCTTCAATGACAATTTTCTTAGATTTGTTGCTGAGACCATTTTCCAAATTCTTCCAGTTGCAATACCAAATTCAATTTGTTATTGTTGAATGTTGATGGAAAGATCTTTTAGATGTGATCTTGCTGATCAATTTGTTTTGTATAATCCAAATTTGTAATGGAAGTAATTTTGTAATCAACTTTGTTGTAACTTCCTTTTGCTCTTTTGCTCTTTTGTTGTAACACTCTATTAAGAAATAACAGCATGTGGTTAGACTATAATCTACAGGAAGGATTGTTGTTTAAGGGAGGGCAGTTGTGTATTCCCAACTGTTCTATGTGGGAAAACATTATACAGGAAAAACACAGTGGGGGTCTGGCTGGACACTTTGGTATAGACAAAACGATTTCTCAGGTACGGCATTTTTATTTCTGGCCAAAATTGCAGCGGGATGTGCAGAGGTACGTGAGTAGATGTAAAGTTTGTCAACTGGAAAAGGGTCACAGTCAGAACACTGGTCTTTATTTTCCGTTACCTATCCCAAGCCGACCATGGGATTCAGTTAGCATGGATTTTGTTCTGGGTTTGCCGAAGACACAACGGGGTTTTGATTCAGTAATGGTTGTGGTAGACCAATTTTTGAAGATGGCACACTTTGTACCTTGCAAGAAAACCAGCGATGCCACTTATATAGCACATCTTTTCTTTACTGAGATCGTTCGATTGCATGGAATTCCAAGATCCATTATCTCTGACAGGGATGTAAAGTTCACCAGTCATTTTTGGAGAAATCTGTGGAAAAAGTTGAATACCCAGTTGCAGTTCAGCTCCGCTTATCATCCGCAGACTGATGGTTAGACGGAAGTAGTTAACAGAAGTCTGGGAAACTTACTTCAGAGTTTAACAGGTGAAAATTCCCGGACATGGGACCGTGTACTTGCTCAGGCGGAATTCGCATACAACGATTCACCTAACCGCAACACTGGTTACAGTCTGTTCCAGATTTTGTACAGCATGCATCTGCGAGGAGTGCATGAATTACGAGATTTGGGGAAACTCGAGAAACGAAGCGCTGATGGGGAAGATTTCGCCCAAGCAATGAGTAACTTACATAAGCAGGTCAAACTGAAATTACAGGACAACAGTCAAAGGTATAAACAGCGAGCTGATTCAAAGCATCAGGAAGTTCAGTTCAACATTGGAGATGAAGTCCTTGCGTATTTACATAAGGAGCGGTTTCCAAAACGGGAGTACAACAAGTTAAAATTTAAGAAGATCGGTCCCTGTAAAATCATTCGCAAATTTTCTGCAAATGCCTATGAGCTACAGTTGCCACCAGGGATCAGTATTTCCCCCATTTAACGTGGCAGATCTGTTTCCTTATGTCGCTGATTTAGAAGGCAATACAGCAGCAAAACCACCGCGGGACACCAGTTGTGAAGAAAGTTCATGGATGAGACAGATGCCAATGGCACCACCCCTTGAGATCGAAAGGATTCTGGACACACAGGTAGCTAGGCGCACACGCAGGAAGGAATATCTGTGGTATTTGGTCAAGTGGAAGGACCGTCCGATAGAGGATAGTTTGTGGCTTAACGCAACGCAGATACAGAAAGCAAGCTATTCTGTCGACGACCTCATGGAACGGACCCATGACTTTTTGCCACCCCGGAAGCCTGATGCAGGAGCATCCAGCTCTGAGGAGACAGAAGGTGGTTGACGGTCTCGTGGAGAGAACAAGAACAAGCAAATACTACATGCATAGCTGGATAGGTTATTAGACTTGTCGTTTGTTTTACTTTTCTTTATTATTTGTTTCATTTCCCAGAAGGTCGTTAGAAACCATAGAAATTACAAACTGTGAATTGTTTTTAGTTAGGAAATAGTTAACAGTAAATTATCATTTTGGTAAAAGAAACTGGTGGGCAGTTGTACAATTCTGGTTGGACAGTTCAACTGGAAAGGAAGGCAGTTATGCCTCCCAAATGTTAAAAACGAGAAAAAAAGGTAGTGAGGGGATTCCTCCGAAATGAAGAGAAGATACAGTCCTCTGTAATAAAACAAATTATTTTTATCTTGCCAATTGAAGCACCACTGCTAAATTAGTTTCATACATTGATGTTATGTTCTATGTGATTAAATTACATTTGAAATAGTAAGACAGCAAGCAGTAACAAGAAGAGTAAAGCGTTGCTATAGGAAACTACTTCCAGCAAAGAAAGGAGAGAAACTACAGTCACTGACAACCGACCAAGTAACGAGATATAAACCCTCATAATATTTACAAATAATGTAAATGCTGGAATTGAAAGCAAAATAGTTTAATTTCATTAACCCACTACAACCAAGGTGCACAAAAGAGTTTTCTTGGCATATAACGCTCACCCAGAACGAGTTCCTTGCAAACAAAGCTTTTAAAAAAAATATAGATACAACAGAACAGATTATAAGAGCTACAAACAGCAGAGAGGAGCACAGTTCATCTACCACTCAGGTGACTGCGATTATTTACAAACAAAAACCTCAAACCCCTCTACAAATTAACAAACGAATCAACGCCGGAAAGAACCTACCCGTTGTGTACGGTTGGGAGGGTTTCGAACTATTTTCAGAGATTGCAGAGAGTACAAATCATCGGCGGCCAGCCACCTTAAACAACCTGCAAAACGGAGTTGGATGCGGGTTAGCACACGCTGAAGCAAGAAAACAATTAACAAAACCAGCAAACGAACGAGTCACAACTACATTGGTTCTCACCTAAAGTTGAAAAGGCGGAACTGCAAGACCAAAACGATAACCATAGCCTGAAGACAAGGAACGAGAGGGTCAGAGTCTACAATCGAAGTGGAAGCAGAGTCTGGCATAGAACCAAAGTTTACCTCAGAGGCAAAGTTGAAACACAACGAACTGAAGGGAACCCTGTCACAGTTGAAACCACATATTAACAGTGCGAGAAACGAACATTTTTCAACATAGAGTATTTAAAGAAACAACGAATATAATAAATTACAGTGCAGGAGCAGACGGCGTTGTCGCCCTCATTGAAACCAAATGCACAAAATAGCGAGAGGCCGGAAACACCAACGAAACTCAGCGCTAGAGCAAGGAAGTCGGAGGCGCAAATTACCCTCAACAGAGTAGAGCAAGGGTCTAACACAGTGAACATGTGAAAATGACCAATAACCGAGAGTAGGGTTGTCAAAAGGCGGGAGCGGCTTGACAAGGAGTACCGGCAGGTGGTGTTTCATGACCTGTACCATAAGTCAACTCTCTGAAAGATCAAGAGGGCCTGTACATTCACACTATTATCAATGTTTATCACATTAAATGCCGCATAGTTGAACCAACCTATGCCACGTTGGAGGGCTGGGCCATCAAAAGTGGTATCAGAGCAAGTTTGTTGAGTAGGAGCAAATGGAGGTTGACAGAAGAGGAAGAGGAAGAGGAAGAGGAAGAGGAAGGGGAAGAGCGGTCCGGAGGATAGCAGAAGAGGGACTTTGTGAGGAGATTCGCGTTTTGCATGAAAGATTGGCAGTGGTGGAAGCTGGGGGAAGGAGAGACCCAGCAGATGATAGTGATGAAGAAGTGGCTGAACCAGAAGCCGAGTTTGAAGGGGCGACACCGGAACTTCGATTATTAAAGTCAGTTTTGTTGTCCAGTCATAAGCCAAGGCATGAGCTACCCGACGGAAGTTTATCTGCAGATGTGTTACTGGATTGGTTGAGTGAATTAAATAAATATTTTGAGTTCGAGGAAACCAGTGAAGACAAACAAGTGAAGTTCGCCGCCACCAAGCTGAAAGGACATGTGTCCTTATGGTGGGACAACATTCAGGCGGAGAGGAAGAGGCTACACAAACAGCCTATAAAAAAGTGGGCCAGAATGGAGGCAAAACTGAAGGAAAATTTTCTGCCGAAAGATTATCAGATCATGTTGTACAGACAGGTGCAGAACTTGAAACAAAGAGGGATGAATGTTAAGGAATTTACAGAGGAATTTTATAAGTTGAATTCGCGAGCAGGGTATGTGGAAGATACCCCAGAAAAAACAGCCAGATTTGTGAATGGTTTGAGGGGGGAGATACTGGATGAAATCGGTATCCTCTCACCCCGAACGTTGGATGAAGCTTACCAGTTTGCACTGAAGGCAGAGGAGAAATTTAACCGGAAGCAAAATGCCAGGAGAGGAGGTGGAACTGGCAGGGGGAAAGGTAAGGTTTTTGGTAGAGGTAGAGGTACAGGTTCAAGTGAGGAAGGCAGCAGTTCCAAGTCTACTGGCACAACAAAGAAGGAAAATAGCACTAGAGAAGGACGACCAGCTTAGCGAGGGCGAGGAATTGGTCGGGGCAAGGGAACTGTCTAGTGCTATTGTTGCCACAAATTGGGACACAAGTCGTATGACTGTCCTAAAAGTGAACCAGCAGGTGGAAGAGGAGCTTATGTTGCTCAGCCAGAGGATGCTGAGGCAACACCTCAAGAAGCAGAAAACGCACCAGAGACAGGTGAAGCTTTGGTGTTGAATAAGGTGCTGTTAAAACCAGTAAAAGAGGTTGCAGAACTGGATCAGCGAAAGGCTTTGTTCCGAACTATCTGCAAGTCACGGGGTAAGTGCTGTAAACTGATCATTGACAGTGGGAGTACGGACAATTTAGTGGCTGTGGAGATGGTAGAAAAGCTGGGATTAAAAAAATTGAAGCACCCTACTCCCTACAAAGTGTCATGGCTGCGGAAAGGACATCAGCTGTTAGTTGACGAACAGTGTGAGGTGGAGTTTCAGATCGGTAGGTACAAGGATAAGATCCTTTGCGATGTCAAGCCAATGGATGTCTGTCACCTACTGTTGGGACGACCTTGGCTGTTTGATAGAAGTGCAGTTCATGACGGAAAAACCAGTTGCTATAAGCTTGTTAAAGATGGGATCAAGCGCACGCTTGTACCCATCAAGGAGGAAATACAGTAGAAACCAGTGGGGTGAAGGCACTGCTGATGGGCAGAAAGGAATTTGTAAAATAGATTGAGGACAGTGAAATAAATTTTGTTGTCATAAGAAGACCAAAGGCAGTGGTATTTCATACACAGATTTCAGATTTTCTCGGAGAAGTTCAGAAGTTGCTGCAAGAATTTGGGGACAGTGTGGTGGATGACCTTCCAGATGAATTACCACCAAGGAGAGGTATTAGTCATTATATTGACTTTATACCAGGGGCAAGCCTGCCAAATAAAGCAGCTTATCGTATGAGTCCTAAAGACCATGAATAAATCAGGAAACAGGTCCAGGAGTTATTAGACAAAGGTTTGATTCGAGAAAGCATGAGCCCCTGTGCAGTACCAACCGTTTTGGCTCCAAAGAAAGGAGGAGAATGGCGAATGTGCACAGATTCTAGAGCTATTAATAAAATTACTGTTAGGTACAGGTTTCCCTTACCGAGAATGGACGATATGATGGACTGTTTGAGTGGGGCGGCTTATTTCTCGAAGATTGACTCGAAAAGTGGATATCACCAGATCCGAATTCGGGAAGGAGATGAATGGAAGATAGCTTTCAAGACGAATGAAGGCTTATATGAGTGGCTGGTGATGCCATTTGGGTTGAGAAACGCTCCCAGCACATTCATGCGCCTGATGAATGAGGTACTGAAGGAATTTAATGGTAAGTTCGTAATAGTTTACCTGGACGATATTTTGATTTTTAGCAAGACTAAAGAGGAACATTTCAGGCATTTGCAGAGTGTGTTGAGGAAGTTGTAGCAAAACAAGCTGCTAATTAATCTAAAAAAGTGTACCTTTTTCCAGCAAGAATTAGTGTATCTGGGCTTTGTCATTGCAGAAAATGAACTGAAAATGGACTGAGAAAAGGTGGCAGCTATAGTTAGCTGGCCTTCTCCAAAAAGTTTATTTGAAGTTCGAAGTTTCCACGGACTAGCCAGTTTTTATAGGAAGTTTATCAGAAATTTCAGCGAGATCTGCGCACCTATGTTGGATACGATCGAGAAGGTGAATCAGCCTTTTCACTAGACTGAAGCAGCAGAAAGTAGTTTTCAGATTTTGAAAAAGAAGATTACTGAAAGATCGATATTGAGGCTGCCTGATTTCAACAAACCTTTTCAAGTTCGTTGCGATGCCAGTGGTATAGCCATTGGGGCAGCCCTTAGTTAGGAGGACAGACCGGTCGCTTATTTCAGTGAAAAGCTAAACGAGAGCAGGCAAAAATACTCAACCTACGACAAAGAGTTTTACGCAATTGTACAAGCCTTGAAGCATTGGTGACATTATCTGTTAGGTAACGAGTTTTTTTTATTTACGGATAACTCTGCATTGCAGTACATTATGCAGCAGCATAAATTGAACCATAAGCATGCAGCTTGGGTTGAGTACTTGCAGAATTTTACATTTGTACTAAAACACATTAGTGGGCAAGCAAACAAGGTGGCAGATGCACTGAGTAGAAGAACATTTCTTCTACAGGAAAGCACGATGCAGGTTTTGGGCTTTGAGCACTTAAAAGAGTTGTATCAAACTGATACTGAATTTAAGGAGGCCTATGAGGCTTGCCAAAACCCTCTGTTAAGAAATAACAGCATGTGGTTAGACTATAATCTACAGGAAGGATTGCTGTTTAAGGGAGGGCAGTTGTGTATTCCCAACTGTTCTATGCGGGAAAACATTATACAGGAAAAACACAGTGGGGGTCTGGCTGGACACTTTGGTATAGACAAAACGATTACTCAGGTACGGCATTTTTATTTCTGGCCAAAATTGCAGCGGGATGTGCAGAGGTACGTGAGTAGATGTAAAGTTTGTCAACTAGCAAAGGGTCACAGTCAGAACACTGGTCTTTATTTGTCGTTACCTATCCCAAGCCAACCATGGGATTCACTTAGCATGGATTTTGTTTTGGGTTTTCCGAAGACACAACGGGGTTTTGATTCAGTAATGGTTGTGGTAGACAGATTTTCGAAGATGGCACACTTTGTACCTTGCAAGAAAACCAGTGATGCCACTTATATAGCACATCTTTTCCTTACTGAGATCGTTCAGTTGCATGGACTTCCAAGATCCATTATCTCTGACAGGGATGTAAAGTTCACCGGTCATTTTTGGAGAACTTTGTGGAAAAAGTTGAATACACAGTTGCAGTTCAGCTCCGCTTATCATCTGTAGACTGATGGTCAGACGGAAGTAGTAAACAGAAGTCTGGGAAACTTACTTCGGAGTTTAACAGGTGAAAATTCCCGGACATGGGACCGTGTACTTGCTCAGGCAGAATTCGCATACAACGATTCACCTAACCGCAGCACTGGTTACAGTCCGTTTCAGATTTTGTACGGCATGCATCCACGAGGAGTGCATGAATTACGAGATTTGGGGAAACTCGAGAAACGAAGCGCTGATATGGAAGATTTCGCCCAAGCAATGAGTAACTTACATGAGCAGGTCAAACTGAAATTATAGGACAGCAGTCAAAGGTATAAACAGCGAGCTGATTCAAAGCATCGGGAAGTTCAGTTCAACGTTGAAGATGATGTCCTTGCGTATTTACGTAAGGAGCGGTTTCCAAAATGGGAGTACAGCAAGCTAAAATTTAAGAAGATTGGTCCCTGTAAAATCATTCGCAAATTTTCTGCAAATGCCTATGAGCTACAGTTGCCACCAAGGATCGGTATTTCCCCCATTTTTAACGTGGCAGATCTATTTCCTTATGTCGTTGATTCAGAAGGCAATACAGCAGCAAAACCACCGCGGGACACCAGTTGTGAAGAAAGTTCATGGATGAGGCAGATGCCAATGGCACCACCCCTTGAGATCGAAAGGATTCTAGACACACAGGTAGCTAGGCGCACACGCAGGAAGGAATATCTGTGGTATTTGGTCAAGTGGAAGGACCGTTCGATAGAGGACAGTTCGTGGCTTAACGCAACGCAGATACAGAAAGCAGGTTATTCTGTCGACGACCTCATGGAATGGACCCATGACTTTTTGCCACCCCGGAAGCCTGATGCAGGAGCATCTAGCTCCGAGGAGACAAAAGGTGGTTGACAGTCTCGTGGAGAGAACAAGAACAAGAAAATACTACATGCATAGCTAGACAGGTTGTTAGACTTGTCGTTTGTTTTACTTTTCTTTATTATTTGTTTCATTTCCCAGAAGGTTGTTAGAAACCATAGAAATTACAAACTGTGAATTGTTTTTAGTTAGGAAATAGTTAACAGTAAATTAGCATTTTGGTAAAAGAAACTGGTGGGCAATTGTACAATTCTGGTTGGACAGTTCAACTGGAAAGGAAGGCAGTTATGCCTCCCAGATGTTAAAAATGAGAAAAAAAGATAGTGAGGGGATTCCTCCGAAATGAAGAGAAGATACAGTCCTCTGTAATAAAACAAATTATTTTTATCTTGCCAATTGAAGCACCACTGCTAAATTAGTTTCATACAATTATGTTATCTTCTACGTGATTAAACTACATTTGAAATAGTAAGACAGCAAGCAGTGACAAGAAGAGTAAAGCGCTGCTACAGGAAACTACTTCCAACAAAGAAAGGAGAGCAACTACAGTCGCTGACAACCGACCAAGTAACGAGATATAAACCCTCATACTATTTACAAATAATGTAAATGCTAGAATTGAAAGCAAAATAGTTTAATTTCATTAACCCATTACAACCAAGGCGCACAAAAGAGTTTTATGGGCATATAACGCTCACCCAGAACGAGTTCCTTGCAAACAAAGCTTTTAAAAAAAATATAGATACAACAGAACAGATTATAAGAGCTACAAACAGCAGAGAGGAGCACAGTTCGTCTACCACTCAGGTGACTACGATTATTTACAAACAAAAACCTCAAACCCCTCTACAAATTAACAAACGAATCAACGCCGGAAAGATCCTACCCGTTGTGTAAGGTTGGGAGGGTTTCGAACTGTTTTCAGAGATTGCAGAGAGCACAAATCATCGGCGGCCAGCCACCTTAAACAACCTGCAAAATGGAGGTGGATGCGGGTTAGCACAAGCTGAAGCAAGAAAACAATTAACAAAACCAGCAAACGAACGAGTCACAACTACATTGGTTCTCACCTGAAGTTGAAAATGCGGCACTGCAAGACCAAAATGATAACCATAGCCTGAAGACAAGGAACGAGAGGGTCAAAGTCTACAATCAAAGCGGAAGCAGAGTCTGGCATAGAACCAAAGTTTACCTCATAGGCAAAGTTGAAACGCAACGAACTGAAGGGAGTCCTGTCACAGTTGAAACCACAGATTAACAGTGTGAGAAACGAACATTTTTCAACAGAGAGTGTTTAAAGAAATAGCGAATATAATAAATTACAGTGCAGGAGCGGACGACGCTGTCGCCCTCATTGAAACCCAACGCACAGAATAGCGAGAGGCCAGAAACACCAACGAAACTCAGCGCTAGAGCAAGGAAGCCGGAGGCACAAATAACCCTCAACAGAGCAGAGAAAGGGTCTAACACAGTGAACAGGTGAAAATGACCAATAACCGAGAGTAGGGTTGTCAAAAGGCGGGAGCAGCTTGACAAGGAGTACCGGCAGGTGGCATTTCATGACCTGTACCATAAGTCAACTCTCTGAAAGATCAAGAGGGCCTGTACATTCGCACTATTATCAACGTTTATCACATTAAATGCCGCAGAGTTGAACCAACCTACGCCACATTGGAGAGTTGGGCCATCATCTTTGTATATTTAAATGAGAACAGAGATCAAAGGAAGGGGGGAGAATAGAGAGGAGGAAACTTCTCTCCCTTTTACTTCAATTGTAATTTTAATATACAGAGTGTGATTTTGAAGGACACATTGTGCTATAACAACATTTGGATCTGTTGAATAATACATAATTCATGTTGTTGTTCATTGGCGATATTCTAAAGTAGTTAAGTAGTAATCACTGCCAGCTTGGGCCTAGTCACTAGTGGATTTCACTATTGTTCCCTGTGTTATATTTTTACTCTTCTTTTACTGCAAGTTTAAGTATTTTGTTGTACAACTTTACAATTGATTTACTTTCATCAGTGTGGAGCTTTTGTATTCATCTCATTAATTCGTAATTATGTCAATTGATTTCATTCATTTATGTCATGGATTGAATTAATTATTAGATAAGAATCATTTCTTATTAATTAAAGGACAGAGCGTTATTGATTAGATCATGTATTTTATTTCTATGCAGTAGTTTAGATTCAGCTGAAAGAGCTCAATTATTGCTACGGTTCACTTGGTTGATGTAATTGCAATTAGAATCTCTTTATTAAGATTGAGTTTGGTTTAGATTAAGATTTAGTTTTGATGCTTGAATAGGTTAATTTCTTTGAAGTTACATGCTTGATATTTATGGCTTGATCTGTTTACTCTTGTATTGAAATTGATAAGTTATCTTAAAGCATTACTCTCTATAGATATAACGATTTCCATCACTTCCACATATTGTGTACACTCTTGAAACAAAAAGACTTACCCAGGTTGATAATTAATGTGAGGCAATTAGGAGTTCTAAAAGACATCTTATATGCGTGCAACAATAGGCAAGTTTGGGCTGGTGGCGATGTGCATCAACTTGTCAAACTATGAGTCAATCTCTAGTCAGACCTACTTCTTGGCCTTCACTTGGGTGAGAGTCCCAAGTGATGGGATTGCATGTGTGTGCACCACAACATCCATGCTCTTGAATACTCGTGCACGGGAATCTTCTATGTTAATGATGAGTTGGCAGAGGTCATCATAGTTCTGAATTTGACTTTGGATATGTGCTTTCAGCTCGACCACATTTGGCCTCATCATCTTTGGCAAGTAAGGTGAGGCTCCCTTGTACTTCATTGTCCATGTTTGCATGTCATCAACAATAGCATGTGTATTCATTAAGATGTGTGCTCGCCTAGCACATCGCTGCTACCATTTGTTGAGATTGGTGACTGCCTTATGCACAGTACAAAATTTGGCATACAATTCTCGCATAACTGTGTCAAGGGACAATACCTCATCTAGTATTTCCTTCTCCAATTCAGCTTAGGCAAACATTGTCATCAAGTCTCCTCCCTTCTTCGCCAACTGTAGTTCCTTTTCCATTCGGTCATTCTCAGCCATAAGAAAATGAAAACTTGATCTAGTGGCTTAGGCATACACTCTGGTTGCATCGGCTAAAGCAGATGGATGCTTGCACAAATTAGTAACAATCACTCGCTATTCAACTTGTGCAGGGGATGTTTGATCCTCCGGAGTTGACACTCTATGATACTGCACAACTCTATGCTGGGATTCATCAAATGGGATGTTTTACATCTCTTCTTCTGGTTGATCACCAAGGATCTTAGTGCCTCCTTGGTCATTCGATACTTTCTCTTCTTCTAGATCCATTGAAGTAGGTGAGTCGACCTCTTTGTGGTGAGGCATGAGGTCGGTGTCATGTTCCAACTCTTACTGTTCTATGTCTACATCAAACTATTAAAGTGCATGTTCTATCTCATGAGAAAAGTCTTGCCCCTGCGATGGTTCACCCTGTTTGCCTGATGCTAGTTTTTTAGATGAATCAACTACTTGTATGGGCACTACTTTGTCTGTCTGCACATGTTTCACCCCCTGTTATATCTGTTGTTGTTGAACTTCCCTCTCTTATTTGCATAGCTCTTGTTCCTTTCAAGTTGCTCTCTCATCTCATGAAACTCCTTCTCTGCTTCCTCCATTCTCTTCTTATCCTTCTACCTTTGCATGATTCTCTTGTCACGCTACTACCTATTTTCCTCTATAGCCATAGCTACTTTCTCTACAATGGATTTGCTTGAAACTTGCAACTTTATTCCTTGCCCATGTGATCAACAATCTTCCTCTTCCCTTTCTCGTGCACTGGTATTATTGGCTCTGCTACCACTGCTGCTACTACTAGTGCTCTCCATGATGATACTTCACATTGTTTCGGTAACCACTCCACAATGAATCTAACTGGTTCATTGTGTCTAGAGAAACTGTATCAATATTTCCATGGGTCCTCCTTGGCCCAATGAAATGCCCCGTAGATCAAGTTGAACTGAACTCTCGTGTAATGATCCTTCACAATGCAATGTGGGTAATATGGATTGTAGCTTTAGAGGTCGAACATGTACTTCTTCATTAGTTCTACTTTGACATCTACTTACTTGATACTTCAGATCTCATATAACCCAATGTGTAATGGAAGATTGGGTCAAGGTGCCTTCTTCTTTCACTGTAGTCTAGCTGTCAATCCTGCCGAGATGTGATAGACTACTTCTTGCATGACAAGAATGTCCAAGGAAAACTTTCACAGAACATGCGGAGGTTTCTCCGCACTAAACATTTAGATGGAAGTGTTAGAAATTGAGGCATACCAATCTACAATAGCTATCAATGAATCCATTGCTTCCTATGACATGCAGGGTGGATCTTGTTCAAATATCATCTTGTACAAAGGGACGAAAAAATGATCGGACAACTATGTGATTACTCCTTTGAAGTTGTATTCAGACAACAAGTTGAAATATGTGTTCACAACAATCTCTGGTAGTGACCATGCCCACTCCAAGATTGGGAACTTGTATCAGGAATAGATTGCATCTAGGATGTAGGCAGACATGTAAATCTCTACATGCATACCACCAGATGAATTTTGAGCCTTCGTGATTTGCTCCTTCAACTGATGAGCTAGTATGTCAAACTAGTTACATGGTTGTCCTTCTCTACCCACTTGATCTAGTGCAACCACCCAACTCTGTGGGAAGGTTTCCATTCTTGCTTGGCCATACAGTTGACAAGAAAATATGATCAAGTATTGGTATGCCTTCCTAAGTATCTTTGTCGTATAGACCTTGTTGGGTGTCATCGTGAAACGAGCTAGCTCCTTTACCCAATCCTTTAGAATGTCTCTAGAGTTAGCATTGTTGTTGGGTAAGCTGAATGGAGTCTCCATGAGAGTCATGGGCTTTTACATCTGATACACCTCATCAAAATCCTATTCCTAGAAGGTTGCAAGATTCATCTCACTAACACTACTAAAGGTCAACATCTCGGGATCAGTGTCAGAGATGATCCAGTGTATCATGTCTGCGCATGGGAACACATGACATCTGCATGCAATCCAGTACAAGATGTACTTATTGTTGGCATTATGATGCATGTGTTGTACTTGATGGCATCCCACTCATGGAAGAACATCTCACCTATATATAATCACATGAATCTACAAGAAGAAATATCAGATGTGACCGTGCAAAGGAGTCATGAGTCTATGTGTGACAAGTTAGCTTTGCCATCAAGTCCAAAGGGGGATATTGTTGGCATTATGGGACAGGTGTTGCCCTTGATGGCAACTCATACAGGTGAAAGTTCATAGTGCAACAGGCTAGTAGCAAAGATTGATGATCATCCTCTTAGAATGGAAGAAAATAAGATACCCACAGGTAATCCTAGAAGAAGCTGCGGACCTGCAGGTACGTCGACCAAGGAATGCGGACATGCATGCAGGTTCTCCGTTCAGTAGGTGCGGACCCGAGTTTCAATCTCTCCAATGCAGAAAAGCGCGTGCACGTGGAAATCTTTATGAATGGTTCATGGTTATTAGTCTGACAGTTTTTGATCCTATGGTTTTGGTCCGTGGTATTGCATCTAAAGATATTGATCCCAAGTACTGGGTTCATGGTATTGTGTTATTATGGTTTTGGATCATGGTTTGAATATGGGCTTGCTTATAAAAATGGGAAGGAGATCATTTGGAAGGGGGACTCATGGGTTGAATATCTTAAGGTGATCTAGATCTGAAATGCTTGTGATCGGTTGGTGAGTGATAGCTAGATCTAAATCAAGGAGATTTCTGTAAACTGTTGATAAGTCGCGATCTCATTGGCGCATGATCAGATCTATTGATCGGACTTACTGTGGTACATTGGAGGACTGTTAATTTGGCCCTAATCAGAGGTTTGCAAGCAATCCACAACTCAGGTGCGGAGGTACGCAGTGCAGCAGAAGGCGTAGGTACGGAGGTGCGCAACACAGCAGAAGGCACAGGTGCAGATGCCCGTAGAGCAGCAGAAGGTGCAGGTGCGGATACCCGTAGAGGAGCAGAAGGCGTAGGTGCAGATACCCACAGAGGAGCAAAAGGTGCAGGTGCAGATACCCGCAGCTGTCTGGCAGTGAAGTTGCAGACCTTGCTTGAAATTTTCTTTAACTACCTTTGACTATTCTGCAGGGTTCTGGGTGCATAATTGATGTCTGGTTACTAGTATTGAGTTCTGATAACAACATGATTATGGTTGAATGGATCAAGTTCTTAGTGACTTATCTTTATGTGATCTGATGTACTAGATCTGGTTGACATCTCACATATTATCCTTCTATATGTATTGGTGTTTGGGTGATTAAGAAGATTTATTGATTATATTAATGGGTCCAGTATGAAAATTGGATGAAACTTGGCCTTTCAGATTATGTTTTGTGCTTCAGGTGTATCCAGTATGAAAATTAATGAAACGTGGTACCCGAAGGAGAGAAGATTGTAGGCCGACACCTATGTACTAGTATCTTAGCTAGTACAAGAGCTAAGGGGGTGGTAGCTCCCTTCCAGTAGCAGTTGAAATATTTTGGAGCATTGTGCAAGTAGCAGCCTTTGCGTACTAGTAAATGGATTCGGCTAGTAACAAGAATAATATGGGGGTTTGTAGCTCTCATATAGGTTAGAAGCCTGCGTAACTTGGTTATAAGACTGCATCAGTACAAAATATTACTAAAAAGGATTTTCTTATTAAGAAGAAGATTGAGATGACTTGCAGCAGGTGGTTTTTCTCCCACAATTGGGTTTCCACCTTAATTCATGGTGTTCCAGTGTTGTGGGCTTATGTGTGATGGGATCTATTCTATTTTTATGACCTGTTTACTTGTGGAATATGGTTGATAATGATTCTAATGCACTCATTAAGGATCATCTAACTGAATCATAAGAAGTTGTGGAAGTAGCATATATGAATCTGAATATGGAAATGAAAAAGTTTTATTGACATGATAATACTGATTCACCCCCCCTCTCAGTATTATTTCCAACAATTGATATCAGAGCAGGTCCTTTTGTAGAAGCTTGACCGCTTGAAGGAGATCCTTGGAACAATGGGAAAGAAGCTTAAGAAGAAAGCACATAAGCAGAAGAAGACATCTCAGAAGAACTATGACAGTGGGAGAATCGATTGGGGATTAGGTGTAAGGAGCTCTTCAGATTCATAATCATTTCAGAATGAAGATGAACTATCAAGTATGAATTTGCTCTCTTCTGATGTTCCAACTATCTTTCCATTTGGAAAAGATGAAAGTGATAGCGAAACAACTAAATTTTCTCTTATGGGTGAACAAGAAAGATATCAAATAGAGGCAAAATTTAAAAGGTTGACAGACAAAATTAGAGATCAACAAGATCTATTGAACAAAAGGGAATGTGACTTCAAAGAAGAAGCTACCAAACTAAAAGCCCAACTAGAAGAAGGAAACAACGTAAGGAAGTTATTCAAGGACAAATATCAAAAGTTACAGGATGAAGTAACATCATTAAGAGATGAAGTCAATGAAAGAAGCACAACCATCAAGAAGCTCAAAGATGGATCTAGTTACTATGAAAGTCTTGAAGCCATGATCCACTCACTAAAAGAATATCTTGAAGAATCAAAGAATCAGAATAACAATCTACTCCAAGCTATTGGAAAACAAGAAAACAAAGTCATCAGTTTAAAATCTCAGATGGAATGTGCCTTCAGAATTCGTCAAATGCAGCAGGATTTGAATGAAGAACAAGAAAAGGAGATACTCAAACTAAGGCAACAAAGGGAAGAAGGAAGAAAGTCTGAATAAATCTGGAAGAAGCAATGTCTAGAAAAGGAGGAACAACTTCAGGTTGAGGTAAATATCTTGAAACGTAAATTAGAAGATAAGGATAAGCTCTTATGCTTTCAAGATAGTACTATGATTTTGGATGATATTCTTAGTAGTCAAAGGTCCCCTGCTATCAAAACTGGTCTTGGTTTTCATGAATCTATTGAAGGTGAATTTAGTTCACAAAGTAAGACAAGGGACTCGACTGCAAAATCAGAAATGCTCAATAAGGAGATGAAAGGTCAATCTCATCATCAACTAAGGAAAGAAATTTTTCAAATAAAATCTTTTACTCCTCCTATGAATAATGTTGAATGTTATGTATGTCATAATCTTGGGCATGTTGCAGCCAGATGTATAAGAAGAAGGTTTCAGGACCATCATTCAAAAAGATCATCTCATTCAAGGTACTTTAATGGATATTGCTTTGCTTGCAATATGTTTGGTCACAAAGCTGTTGATTGCTATAGAAGAAATATGAGACATGTAAGATGTTACACATGTAACAAGCTTGGACATATAGCTAAGGAATGTAGGAACAAAGTATGGGCACCATACCTAAAGGAGAAAACATCATCATCACACTTGAAAATGTGGAAGAAGAAAGAAGTATAGTCAGAAAGAGGTGGCACAGCACAACATACAGACATAACAGAATCAGAGGGAGCTGGAAGTGTAAAACTTCAGTGTCCTAAATCTCATATGCAAATTTCTTAAAGAGAAGTCATGCATATACACGAGTTGGTTATGGCATAGTCGCGTATATGATTGGTTGAGGAAAGGCAATAGGGACAGGTTCAGGAAAAGGATCAGTTATGATTCGATTTATTTGCGCTACAATTTGCTCATGATGTGTGGAAATGATGGTTAGAAGTGTTTTGTTTCTAATGATGATATCTTGATACTTCTTGCTGATATGCATGATAAGATCTGACAAGTAAACAAGATGGCACAGGTTTAGGGGGAGCATATGCTTTTAATGCATTGTTGGCATTATGGTTAATAGTCCTTGGTGATGATGCTTATATGGATAAAAGATTCATCTTGCTATGATATGGTTATGAGTTGTTCATATGTTTCTTGGGGTTACATAGTTGATGTTCAGAACATATGGATGAGGATTGTTGGCTGGATACATGGATGATTATTCAAATTTGCATTGTTGGAGATATGATGATGATGAGTTCTTACCTATATGATGATAGGTTGTTTCGTACATATGTTGATTGATGCAGATATTCCCAAATTGATGATACTTGGTCCATGCAGATCTGGATGGCTATGGTGCTTCTCACATATGATAGAATGATTCTGTATATACAGAATTCTATGCAAAAGGATGAGTTCATATGGACATACCTTGATGATTCATGCACTAACACAAGTTGCTGGTGACAGATGCTATGGAGCAGATCATACAATTTCGTTATCGATGTTTATCATGATCTTATTTAGGTGTTTGGTCTTTTTTATAAATGTCATGTATATCATTCAAAAAGGTCATATCAAGAATCATGATGTAATAGTATGTCTCTATCTATTATAGTCATTTGATGAAATATTTCAGTCATATCAAGGTCATGTAACGGCCTATGTTGGTTTCCCCACTATCCCTGGGATGAATGATGTAATGTTCTTGTTTATCATGAGGAATCACCACTTGGTTGGGTGGATGAGTTAATCCCCACTTGGTTGGGAAATTGATGTATGTATGAGTCCTTGGTGATAGGAAGGTCATTTACGATAGAGTCATCTTCTTATTTAAAACATCATTTTGGAGAACTTGCTTATAGTCAGGGGGAGCATGAACAGCACACTTCAGCAAAGCAGAGACTTCAGCATGTACCCAGAGGAAGCATGGACAGAGTAGTACACCTTGGCATATACAAAGGGGGAGCTCATTCAGAGATTTCAGCAGGTACTCAGGGGGAGTATGGACAGCATAATGCATATCAAGGAAAGAGAATATCTTGGTTCGCCCTTTTCCCTTGATGTCAAAGGGGGAGAGTGATTTGGTGTTGTTGCCATCAGGTCCAAAGGGGGAGATTTTTGGCATTATGATGCATGTGTTGTACTTGATGGCAACCCACTCATGGAAGAACATCTCACCTATATATAATCACATGAATCTACAAGAAGAAATATCAGATGTGACAATGCAAACGAATCATGAGTCTACGTGTGAAAAGTTAGCTTTGCCATCAAGTCCAAAGGGGGAGATTGTTGGCATTATGGGAAAAGTGTTGTCCTTGATGGCAACTCATACAGGTGACAGTTCATAATGCAACAGGCCAGTAGCAAAGATTGATGATCATCCTCTCAAAATGGAAGAAAATAAGATACCTGCAGGTAATCCTAGAAGAAGTTGCGGACCCGCAGGTACGCCGACTAAGGAATGCAGACATGCATGCAGGTTCTCCGTTTAGTAGGTGCAGACCCCAGTTTCACTCTCTCCAATGCAGAAAATATTGTGCACGTAGAAATCTTTATGAATGGTTCATGGTATTAGTCCGACAGTTTTTGATCCTATCATTTTGGTCCATGGTATTGCATCTAAAGATATTGATCCTAAGTATTGGGTTCATGGTATTGTGTTATTATGGTTTTGGATCATGGTTTGAATATGGGCTTGCTTATAAAAAGGGGAAGGAGATCATTTGGAAGGGGGACTCATGGGTTGAATATCTTAAGGTGATCTAGATCTGAAATACTTGTGATCAGTTGGTGAGTGATAGCTAGATCTAAATCAAGGAGATTTCTATAAACTGTTGATAATTCGCGATCTCATTGGTGCATGATCAGATCTATTGATCAGACTGACTGTGGCACATTGGAGGACTGTTAATTTGGCCCTAATCAGAGGTCTGTAGGCGATCCACAGCTCAGGTGCGGAGTTACGCGGTGCAGAAGAAGGCGCAGGTGCGAAGGTATGGAGCGCAACAAAATGCGCAGGTGCCGATGCCTGCAGAGCAGCAGAAGGCGCAGGTGCGAATAACCACAGAGGAGCAGAAGGCACAAGTGTGGATACCCACAAAGGAGCAGAAGGCGTAGGTGCGGATACCCGTAAATGTCTAGCAGTGAATTTGCGAACCCTACTTGAAATTTGCTTTAACTACCTTTGACTATTTTGCAGGGTTCTGGGTGCATAATTGATGTATGGTTACTAGTATTGAGTTCTGATAACAGCATGATTATGGTTGAATGGATCAAGTTCTTAATGACTTATCTTTATGTGATCTGATGTACTAGATCTGTTTGATATCTCACATATTATCCTTCTATATGTATTGGTGTTTGGGTGATTGAGAAGATTGATTGATTATATTAATGGGTCCAGTATGAAAATTGGATGAAACGTGGCCTTTCAGATTATGTGTTGTGCTTCAGGTGTATCCAGTATGAAAATTAATGAAACGTGGTACCCGAAGGAGATAATATTGTAGGCCGGTGCCTACATACTAGTATCTTAGCTAGTACAAGAGCTAAGGGGGTGGTAGCTCCCTTCCAGTAGCAGTTGAAATCTTTGGAGCATTGTAGCAGGTAGCAGCCTGCGTACTAGTAAATGGATCGGCTAGTACAAGAATTATGGGGGTTGTAACTCTCTGTAGGTAGAAGCCTGCGTACTGGTATAAGACTACACCAATACAGAAATATTGTAAAAGGATTTTATTATTAAGAAGAAGATTGAGATGGCTTGCAGCAGGTGGTTTTCTCCCACATTGGGTTTCCACCTTATATCATGGTGTTCACGTGTGTGGCTTATGTGTGATGATCTGTTCTATTTTAATACACCTGTATACTGTTAATATGGTTGATAATGTTCTAATGCACTCATTAAGGATCATCTAACTGAATCATAAGAAGTTGTGGAAGTAGCATATATGAATCTAAATATGGAAATGAAAATTTTTTATTGACGTGATAATATTGATTCACCCCCCCGCCCTCTCAGTATTATTTCCAACACTTATGAATATCTGTGTACAGTTGACAGTCTTCGGGGTGCTCCCCAAAAGTTCCTGCAAATGTTTCATTAAATTCTTGCCACTTCAATTTCATGTCCTTGTCTAGATACAACTTTGTATCTTCATAGATCGACAAACTAGACAACATTTTCTCAACTGCTGCTCCAAGTGCATTTCTATCAGTGGCCTGAGATCCTATTCTGTTGGAATCCATTGAGACAGATGAAGAATTGAAAAATCTAGAGACAAGCAACATGCATGGCAAGAAATCTATCTGTAAAAGCTAGCAAATTCTTGGGAAAGACATAGTACATACCTGGGAAACTAGTGAGCAAGATTGCTCAATTTCTTCTGGGAGGCTGGGTGACTGGCTTCCAAAACTATGCAAAAGGTAGTCTAGACTAGCTGGGAGGTAGGACTTGTTATTGGATCTGCATAATGTGCATCCAGACTCACTGCTAGTTGCTGGAATTTCGCAATGCGGAATTCCTGTTGGGAAGGAGAGCAGGCATAGGGATAGATTTGCACAATTTCCTGGGCCAGCAGTCACTGTCCTCCTGAAATGACAAGAATAGTCCTACAGGCTAGTTATGGGAAAAAATGTGCATTTCTAGAGAGGAAGGCATAACCTTCTTTCCCCACATTGCGCAATGTAGTCATAGTGAGGTAGAGTCCAGGCCAAGGTTGGCATGACTCATCAGCAAGAAACTAAAAGCAAATAAGACAGTGAATGCATGGCAACACTAAGCGATAGAAGAGTGATTGATAGTGCATGAAAAACATGAATGAAATATTCAACAAACACATCAACATGCATGTGGGTTAAGTGGTTCGCTGGTTGGGCGAACATTCATGAAAAACAGTTTCATGCATGCAAGAGTAGTGATATAGCAACGCAAACTAAAATAGAGCTAGGAAAATCTACTATACATATAAACGACAACAAAATTTCAAAGAAATCAAGAAAACAACATTCATACAAGCGAATACACAAAAAGTGACAGAAAATATGAAAAAGACAAGTTGAGGCCACTTACCATGAATAGTTGAGCCAGATGTGTCGAAGAGTCCTGGATGTGTTGTGGGATGTCAGACCTCCAATATCGATGAGAAAGAATGAGCTCTGATGCGTCAAATAAATAAGTTTGGGCTAATTATGCACATGCCACAAATCTAGGAAAAAGTGACACTTGGAGGGAAACTTCTAAAACAACTTTGCATGTAATCCCCGGCTGCTAAAAATATTTCCCTGAATCATGGAATGCCTTTTGAATGTTGCCTTTTGCTATTCTAGGAAGAGCCATCATGCATGCATGCAAGTCAAGTTTCCTTAGTCCCAGATGGAACTGGTCAAGCAGAGTATTCATGCATGCAGTTGCTCAAATGCTTGAGAAAAATGTGCATTTCTAGCTGGGAGCTAGGATGACTACCCAGGAGGTTTACAAAATTTATGGGCAAATCAGCTAACTATTACACAAATTTGTACAAATTCAAGGTTGAGCAACCCTGCTAGGGAAATTTACACAAATTTTTGCTGGGAGTGTTGACTGGTAAGGCATAATCCTAAATCCCAACAGGCTGTCGGAGAGGATTGTTTAATTTCTGGAGGGAAGGTTGGTTGCCTTGTAAAAATGCGTAATTTTCTAGGGGTAGTTTCTCAGCTTGCAGATAGACCTAGTCCAGGTGAACAACCTATGAGGGGAATAGATCAAGTTTTTCTTGATAGGTTACCTTTTTGCATGAAAAACATTGAATCTTGTGTACTTGACGAAGCAACACAAAGTGTTATGAAAGGTTGGTAGGGAGGCTCCAAAATGAGCTAAGCAAAAATTTTGGATGGTGGTTGTAGCGGCTACAACACTTGGCAACATGTTGGTAGAACTCCAGCTCTCTGAATGGACCTTGTTCATGAAAAACAGGTCTAACACCTTCAAAAGTATTGTTTAGTTTTCAGCTCATCTTGGTTTCACACTGGCTTGATTGTAAGATGTAGCATCTACTAAGCTCTTGGTCGATTGAAACACATTCCAAGCCATGGAAAAACAATTGTTTTGATTGGGGTTGAGGGGTATATCAGTGCACAAGCAGTATAGTCATCAGAGTCTTAGTTTCATCTCTGATGTTGCTCCACTATGAGTAGGCCTAGACAATACCCTCGTGGAGTCACATAGGAACACAAGAATGGCTCTGCTACTAGGGAGTCTACTCAGTACCTCAGTGGAGTTACTTGCATCACTTCCCTATGCAGGAAGTCTTTCTCTTCTTTCACCTTATTCATTTTTTTCATTTTAAATTTTTTGACTTTTCATTTTTTCATTTTTCATTTTTTCAACTGTGCATAGTGCTTATTCATTTCAAAGGCGGAAGAGGGATCACAATTAATTGAGAGAAGAAGATGTTGTTCTAGCAGAGAAGTAGTTTATGTACCCCTAACGTGCTTGTTAAGGTTTTTCCCCTTACCTTACTCTACTTGACTGAGTTGACAAGGGTTAAACCAAAAACAACTGACTAGAGAAGGTGACACTAGTTTGTGCGCAAGCGTTTCGTTTTCACCAAGGTTCACTTTGAACAATACATATTTTCCTTCAACGTATCATGGACTAAAACTAACAAGCTCTTCATATAGAGGAAGGATGATAGATAACCAAGTAGTGATAGTTAGACAAATCCTTTTGTACTTCACCCAACTCGTTTCAAGAGTCATACATGGTTTCATGCGAAACTAACCTACGAATGAAACAAACATCAAAGCAAAGCAAAAGAAGAAGAAAAATTGAAATCAAAGCAAGTACACAGACAAGCAAGCAGGAAAATAAGCAAACAAAGCGAATAAGCAAACAAGCATGCAAGAAAACTGATTGAAAGCAAACACTACTCCTACTCCTACACTAACAGTGCATGGGCCTAATCTCATGAAGTGATATTTCCAATGCAGCCACCGGCGCATTGGTAGACCCATGTTGGCGAAGACTTGGTCTGTGAGTAACCCAGTTGTGCAAACCATAAAGCAAGAAATATATAACAATGAATACAACCACACTTTGTGCTTGACAGTGTCCATAGGACACAAGTGAGTGCAAGTGCATGACGAGCAGTCCGTGGATTTGTCATGGTGTTGTGTGAAACTACGTGCAACTTTGAAGCATCTAACACATTATTGACTAAGACATGCAAGCAAACAAAAGAAACAAAGATAACTTGTGTCGTACACGTATTCTTGCAATGCAAGATTCCTCCAATGCGTGAGCGATGGGATCATGCAGTTTGAGTGGAGGAGATGTGAATTATTTGTGAGATGGATCATCAATGCATACAGATGAGTGATGAGGAACCTTGGGTGATTGAACAGTTTCCTGATCAGAAGTGAGACTAACCCCGAGAAAACAAGGACCTGACATAACCATCAGATTGGGCTAAAGTGCCTCGACAATATTGGGTATTTCAACTTCGTCATCGGGTACATCATCATAAACCAGTGGCTTCGAAAGATTGATTGTGATAGAGTCATGATCATGATCAATTATGGAAATAAATGCATCACGACCTCCATGATAAAAAAAAACCAATGAATTCAATGACATCCTCATGATGAGATGTATCAGACAGAGGGGTAGATGAAAAGTGAACAAAATCATCCTCTGTGTTTCCAGAAAAGGGAAATGAAAGATCAAGCAGATTTTCAATGAATAGCTTATCCTTTCCTTTTTCGAAAGATGGGACAGCATCCGGTGAGTCCTGCGAGTGATCAACAACGGGTGCATCTATGGATGAAGATACACATGCAAAATCGTGGATGGCAGGTTCATCAAAGATGTTAGGAAATAACGAAGGGGGCTCGGACAAAGGAGAGTCATCCTTCACCGAGTGTTGATGCTCAAGACCCCACTCATACTCTTCATGAATGGCAGTGCATGTTGGTTGTTCAACACCAACTCTGTCAATTGGTTGTTCCTCATTCACAATAAGTGAAGAGTCTGAAATGGAAGAACACAGGACATCATCATCTGGAGGAACACCCGAGTGCGAAGACGGAGGTCATAAAACAAAATGCATATGAGAACTCGAAGAACTCATAACCAAATATGTGCAAAAATTGAGTGAAGTGATTTGGGAGGATGTGAAAATTGAATAGGTGTGTGAGCATGATTTTCAACATCACTAGGTAGAGGTGGAGTTGTTGAATGAGAGGGAGGCAGACAGTTAGTCAAGATAATGACCGCATCCACACAAGATTGTGCAACTCCATCAGTGAAGAATGTTGAGTGAGGCTTGAGCTGAAGCTTCTTATTGGGATGGGAAGATTTCTTAAGGGAATACTCTAACCAGTCCCAAATATAAGAAAATTTCATCCGGCTTCTTGGAGCTTGAAACTGCAAGTCACAGAAGCACTGCCAAAAATCAATAATTGATTCATGCAGAGCCCTCCATTACTATAACAATTTTTGGTCATGATGGTCTGGATTAAAATGATAGAACGTGTCTTCCATGAGATCACAGAAGTGCTCAAGTGAGTGCACGGTGTCAACCGATAAGCTGAGCGACCATCTTCATGGAGATTCACGAAGTGTGTGTGCAAGCAGCACATTGGGCTATTTTTCATAACCACTAATATCCCTCATGAAGCATGGAAAGAAAGGCATGTAGGTACTCATGCTAGGCCATTTCGGCTTCACCATGAAATGTGAAAGTGGACAAGAGATTGAAAAACTCACCCGTGATGGAGACATCTTCACAATTCAAAAAACATTGTAGGGGGAGAATTGTGCAAGAAACCATGAAAGATATGTAAAGGTTCAAAACTGGATGAGAGGACACATCTTGTCATTTGTCCCTCCTTCTAGTGCCAGAAATGTTAATGGTGCTTGAACTGCCAACATGTCAAGGGGATCTCCTTAGTAAGAAGTCCCAATTAGAACTCAGACCATTTGGTGTAGGAGTTCCAGCAGTGGGTCATAAGGTAATGCCTTAATTGTGATGTCGTACAGAGGAAAGTAAGATGACTATGTCAGTAGCAAGGGTGTTACCGATGCAGTGAGTTAAGGAAGGTGAATGAGACATTCTAACACATGGTGGGTGAGATGAGTGCGCCCCTTAGCAACCTGTAGCAGTTCTCAACTGATAAGGGAACACACGAGTGAAGATGCATCACAAGCTGGAAAGCAAATCGGTTGACAATCCAAAGTGATGGTTAAACCAACAACACATCTGCAACAAGATTCATACAATTGGATACGAAACAGTTCATACACAAATACGTAAGTTAAACAACATATATTGCTAAGCAACCAGAGCAGTCCAACTACAAGAACAACATATGCATTGAAATGTGTTGGCTCTTATTATATAAACAAGTGTAAGTCCCAATCATACAATACATCCATGTAAACCTGATAGCCCAACAATGAAGCATTACAGCCACATCTGCCTGCTCCAAAGAGATGAACTAGCTCCATGTAGTGGAGAAACCAATGCACATTACAATACTATCCAAGATTTCTTCAAGATAGTCTTAACAGAAGCTTGGCTAGCCAAAATCCTATACATTGAGTTATGAGGGACTATTTATAGCAAAGGGTGGGATGGCCCTAGACATTCCCCTTTGTGGTTGTTCAACTACCCTCATGACTCTTCACCTACTCTATGAATATTACATTCACTATTGACACTTGAATTACACTTAACATGACTCAAAGTTACAACGCACATGTATGCATGTGAACACAATGACTTGAGCAAGCCAAACTAGACATCACTCTGACTTAGACAACTATAGAAGTAAAACTACTCAACAACCTCATGCTAATCAATAGTAACATATTGATGCCAAGCTTTGTAGTCTCTAATAGTGTCCTTGTGTACTGTTGTGCCATCCGTCTGAAACTTGAACTTTGCCTCCATAGCATCAGGATACACTACTCGGGCTCCTCTGTCGAACTCGTCTGAAATCATTGGCATCATTGTCTTCAATGTGGGTGGACCAACAACATACTTGTGCATGGTGTCTGCACTGATAGGAAAGTTTGAGTTGGTGGTGATGCACATCAACTCGTCAAAGTACGAGTCAAGATCTAGTGGGACCTACTTCTTGGTCTTTTCTTGGGTGAAATTCCCAAGTGATGGGACCGCATGTGTGCACACCACCACATCCATGCTCTTGAAAACTCATGTGTGGGAAGCCTGTATGCTAGTGATGAGTTGCAAAAGGTCCTCATAGTTCTATATCTGACTATGGATACATGCTTTCAGCTCGACCGCATTTGGCGTCATCATCATTGGAAAGTGAGGTGGGGCTCCCTTGTACTTCATCGTCCATGTTTGCATGTCATCAACAACAACATGTATGTTCATCAAGATCTGTTCTCTCCGAGCACATCGTTGCCGCCATCTGTTGAGATGGATGACTGCCTTGTGCATGGTACCAAACTTGGAGTACAATGCTCGCTTAACTATGTCAAGGGGCAATATCTCATCTAGTATTGCCTTCTTCGATTTAGCTCGGGTGGACATTATCACCAAGTCTCCTCCTTTTGTGGCCACCTATAGTTCCTTCTCCATTCGCTCATTCTCAGCTATAAGAAAACAAACACTTGAGCTAGTGGCTTTGGCATACACTCTGATTGCATCAACCAAAGCAGCTATATTCATGCACACATCAATAACAATCACTTTTTCTTTAGCTTGCGCACGGGATTTTTGATCCTCTCGAGTTGACACTCTACAAGACTGGACAACTCTATGCTGGGATTCATCAAATGAGATGTGTGCATATCTTCTTTCGGCTGATCACCAAGGATCTCAGTGCCTCATTGGTCATATGAGACTTTCTCTTCTTCTAGATGCATTGAAGTAGGTGAGTTGACCTCTCTGTGGTGAGGCATGAGGTCGATGTCCTGTTCCAACTCCTGTTGCTCCATGTTTGGATCCAACTGTTGAAGTGCATGTTCTATCTCATGAGCAAATACTTTCCCCTATGATGGTTCACCTTTTTCACCTGATTCCAGTTGTTCATATGAACCAACTACTTGTACGGGCACTGCTTTGTCTATCTGCACATGATGCACCCCCTAATGTATATCCTATTGTTGCGCTTCCCTCTCCTGTTTGTGTAGCTCTTGTTCCTTTCGTATAATCTCTCTCAGCTCATGCAACTCCTCTAATTCCTCCATTCTCTTCCTGTCCTTCTAACTTTGTGTGATTCACTTGCCACATTGTTTCCTCTTTGCCTCTATAGCCATAGTTGCTTTCTATACAAGTGGATCTACTCAAAACTTGTAGCTTTGTTCCTCCTCCATGTGATCGACAATCTTCTTCTTCCCTTTGTCATGCACTGGTATACTTGGCTTTACTGCCACTAATGCTACTGCTGCTACAGTTGGTGCTCTCCGTGATTCTACTTTAGGCTGCTTCACTAACCACTCCATAGTGAATCTAAATGGTTCATTGGGTCTAGAGAAACTGTAGCAATATCTCCATGTGTCCTCCTCAGCCCAATGAAATGCTTCGTATATCGAGTTGAACTGAACTCTCGTGGAGTGATCCTTCACAATGCAATGTGGTTCATATCGATTGTAGCTTCGAAGGTCAAACGGGTGCTTCTTCATTAGTTCTGCACCCTTCCAGTCTCAATCCATCACCTTGTATATAATCTAGACCAAAATCTTGTCCCCTGCAAGTAATGAAGAATGTGTTTTGTAGCCACCCAGTGCACTCTCCTAGGCTCACACTTGAACTAACTCAGAGTGTTAACTACAAAACATATATCTGGTCGAGTGTTGACCAAATACATCAATTTACCAATTATTTGTCTATATAGAGTAGGATCCACTAGCTCGGAATTAGAAGTGTGAAGCTTCTTCCAGTTAGTGATCATAGGTGTAGACATGGGTTTACAGTCCTCCATGTGAAATATGCTAAAAATATCTACAATATACTTCCCTTGTCCCAGAAATAAATGCCCGTCCTCCTGCCACACCTCCAATCCCAGAAAATAATGCATCAAACCAATATCCTTCATCTCACACTCTGAAGTAAGATCTCTCTTGCAGCTCTCAATGAGTCTCTCTACACTAGTGATGATCAAGTCATCAACCTACAACACCAGAATGAGAGGCTCCTCACCCACCACAATGAAGTATAGGTTCGGATGAGCCTCACTCTTTGTGAAACCCAACTGCTGCATGTATGTATCAATCCTAGAGTGACAAGCTCTAGGAGCTTGCTTCAGGCCATAGAGTGCCTTTTTCAATCTACATACATGGGACTCCTTACCATGCACCTCAAAACCCTACAGCTACTCAATATAAACCTCCTCCTGAATGAAGCCATTGAGAAATGTGGTCTTCACATCCATCTGGTGGATATTCCAACTCATCTCTGCTGTAGTCGATATAATGGAGAGAATAGATGTATACCGAGCTACGGGAGTAAAGGTCTCCTCATAGTCAACTCCCTCTATCTGTGAAAACCCTCTCACCACAAATCAAGTCTTGAACTTCTCGATGCCTTCATCTATAGAATGCTTTATCTTGTATAGCCATCTAGAAGTAACAACTGATTTAACTTCAAGCCTCGGCACTACCTCCCAAACATCGTTCTTCATAATAGAAGAATACTCCTCCATCATGGACTCTCTCCAGACCTGCTAGTTGGTTGCCTCCTCATAACTATAAGGCTCGAAGTCAACAATGTGTGTTACCAATGCCATGTAACTACAGAACCCCTCAGGTAGTTTACTCTCTCTAACCTGTCTCTTTAGCCCAGCAACTGATGTGGCCTCAGGAAAGTTATCTTGAAGTCACTTAGGCTTCCTCTTCCCTGAGCATGCTTCTCCCACTAGAGTGAAAGAATCGTCATCATCATCAGAGTCCTGAACTCTTGAAGGCATGCCAATTTACCTCATGCCTGAATCTGTTCCTGTAGATGTTGAACTACCATGCGAATTGTCCATTAGTGGACTACCCTATGAACTACTCTGTGGACTGTCCTGCATGCAGCCCGAAGAACCACCCACCTGACTTTGAGAGCCACTGCTCATTGATGGACTTGACACTGTAATTGATGTACCTCATGATCCTTAACCATTGGATCCCTGTGACTTACTGAACTTCTCCTACGGGTCTGGTGATTTTGGATACTCTAACTTCTGTGAACTTCTGAAAGCTCTCTCCTCCTTGATCTTCACATCTCACCTGACAACCACTTTCCTCTACAGAGGAATATAAATCTGATAAGATTTTGAGGTCTCGCTATAACCCACAAAAATGCCCTTGTCTACAGTGGGCTCTAGCTTGGTCCTATTCTCCTTGGGGACATAGGAATATGTAAGGCACCCAAAGATACGAAAGTGCCCAATATCAGGCTTCTTCCCAAAAAAAACCTCCTCCAGATTCACATTCCCGAAGGCATGATGTGGACTCCTGTTCTGCAATTAAATAGCAGTGTTGCAGGCCTTTGCCCACAAAAATAAAGGTAACCCCTGATCATGAATCATGGATTTAGTAGCGCCTACAATAATGATTAAACGACAAAATATCCCAAGATGACTAAACTCTCTAAAAACCTACCTCTTGACCAAAAGCCCAAATATGTGGATCTGTTCAAAGAATTCCAAGACATATTTGCTTGGAGTTACGAGGACTTGAAGTCCTATGACACTTCAATAATCCAGCGTACTATTCCCCTAAGGCCAAACTAGAAACCGTTCAAACAAAAAATCAGAAGAATCAACCCCATGCTTCTCCCTATGATTGAAAAAGAAATAAAAAGAATGTTTGACGTAGGGATCATTGCGCCTATCAGATTCTCGGAATGGGTATCTAACTTAGTCCCTACCAGGAAGAAAATAGGAGAGATAAGACTGTGCGTAGACTTGAGAAATTTAAACCAAGTCTCCCTAAAAGACCACTACCCGTTACCTAAAATGGATCACATCTTGCAAAGGGTGGTGGGTTCTTCTAGGATCTCTCTACTTGACGGATTCTCGGGATTTAACCAAATTCTAGTTCACCCAGACGATCAGGAGAAAACAGCTTTTACTACGCCCTGGGGAACGTTCAAATACGTGAAAATGCCTTTTGGGCTGAAAAACGTCGGCGTCACCTTTCAAAGGGCAATGGATATCGCGTTCGCTAAGGAAATACACGATTTCCTTGTGGTTTACTTGGATGACCTGACCCCATTTTCCAAATCTGACTCGCAACACCTTAAGCACTTAAGGCAAATTTTTATCACATGTAGGAAATTCGGCATTTCCTTGAACCCGAAGAAGTCCCTGTTCGCCATGGAGGAAGGCAGGTTATTAGGGCATATAATATCAAAAGATGGGATTAGAATCGACCCAGAAAGAATTCAGGCTATCCTCCAAATCCCCTACCCAAGAAACACGAAAGAGCTACAAGGATTCCTTGGAAAAATCAACTTCCTAAGAAGATTCATCCCCAATCTAGCTGAATCAGTGAGGCTATTGAGTAACATGCTAAAAAAGGACGCCAAGGTGAGATGGTCCCTTGAGGCTAAGCAAGCTTTCGAGAGTATAAAGACGGCCTTGACTCAAACACCTATCCTCACCAATCCTAAATTTGACAGAGACTTCATCATTTTTCTTTCGCATCAGAACATACCATAGTAGCAGTCCTTCTGCAGAAATATGATCAGGGAAATGAGAAACCAATAGCTTTCTTTAGCCGAGCTTTGAGAGACGCGCCCCTAAAATTTCAAATCATGGAAAAGCAAGCTTACGCCCTGGTCAAAGCCGTTAAAGACTTCAGAATTTACATCCTCTACTCTCATGTAGTCGCATATGTCCCCAATGCTGTTGTAAAGGATATATTAACTCAAGAAGGATTGGAAGGCAGAAGAGGCAAATGGATTGCTAGCATCCTTGAGTATGACATCGAGATAAAGCCCACCAAGATCATAAAAGGACAAGGGCTAGCTAAGCTAATGGCCGAAACAAATTTCCAAGCGCTTGACATTAATCAGCTGGACGATGAAGCGGAGCTGGCGACTCCACAGATCAGTGATACCTTCACACAATCCCCTTGGTACTCTGATATTTGTTTTGTATTGTTAAACCTGTGTGCTCCCCCAGGATTGTCCAGAACTAAAAAAACATTTTTAAGAATGAAATCATCAAACTTCTGTGTCATAGATGGTGCCTTATTTTGGAAGAATTATGAAGGCATTTTGCTTAAATGTTTAACTAAGGATGAAACTAACAGCGTCATGAGAGAATTTCATGCAGGTAATTGCGGAGGCCACTTATATTGGAAATCCACGGCGGACAAGATCTTGCGGGCCGGTTATTATTGGCCCTCTTTGTTTACAGATGTGAAAACATTTACTGCCTCATGCCACAAATGCCAAATCTTTGAAGGAAAAAGAAAATTATTGCCTCTGCCCCTAAAGCCCATTTCAACCGAAAAGCCTTTTCAACAATGGGGTCTTGACTTCATTGGAGAAATTCATCCCTGCTCCTCAGGCTAGCACAAATGGATTTTGACAGCCACCGACTATTTCACCAAATGGATTGAAGCCATCCCGTGTAGGCAATCTAATGACTCCACCATCATCCAATTTCTTGAGAACAACATCCTGCCCAGATTTGGCTGCCCGGAGAAAATCATTTCCGACAACGCGACTGCTTTCAAATCCAATAAAATCATTAACTTTTGCCACAAATACCACATTACCTTAGGTCACTCCACATCTTATTACCCCCAAGGCAATGGCCTGGCCGAGTCCTCCAATAAGAGCCTCATCAATATCATAAAGAAGATGCTAGAAGAGAACAAAAAGAACTGGCACAAAAAGCTCACCAGCGCCCTATGGGCAGACTGAATGACCACCAAAAAATCCATCGGGATGAGCCCCTATGAACTTGTGTATGGCATGGAAGCCAGGTTTCCTTCATCTCTGGGCATACCGACTATCAAACTGTTGCAAGAAATTCAGGCTGAACCGAACGACATGCAGAGGAGGATTAATCAGACCATTCATCTTCAGCAAACCAGAGAAGAAGTTTTCAATAGAGCTCAAGGTCTACAAGAAAAACTCAAGAAAATGTTCGACAAGAGAACCAAAGCAGAGGATTTCTGGGTAGGCAGGAAAGTCCTAAGATGGGATGCAAGAAGGGAAGACAAGGGCAAACATGCTAAATTTGATTTTCTATGGAAAGGTCTGTACATTATCAGCGTTGTGCAAGGCAATAACACCTACTTTCTCAAACCTCTTGATAACAGCACAGCGGAAGAAGGCCCGATCAATGGCCGGATATTGAAGGACTACAATGATCCTCCTGCTTGAAAGAGCAGGTGATAGTTGGTTTGTACATACTTGTAGGTATCAGTTTTGACTTTTTAGAGTTTATAATACCAGGAACACGCGGAAGAAAGCAGGCGATGCTTCCCAGTTTTGCAGAGGACAGCAAGAAACTAAAAACCAAGGTGTTCTGGCCTGCTATTCTTGACTTCCTGCAAGGAGAAGCCATCCCTGAGTGGAGCCACTGTTAGCTCCTGCTGCAATAGGTATTCATTTCTCATGATTGGCATTTTCATAGGCCAAATATGTCGTACTTTGCTTGCTGCAATGCTCCATATTTGCTCAAACAGTCTCCAAATGAAGAAGGCTACTTCAAGTTCATTCAATTGCCTTCAAATTTTGTAAAGTTATCCCGATATCGCTACTTTTAGTTAAAGGGAGGTCCAAACAGTTTAATCTTGGTCTCCCTAGGTTTAAATTTCCTGTTTTAGAATATAGAGATTGTAAGTCTGTCCAAACAGTTTAATATTGGCAGATTCTTAGATAGGTAGAGAAACAGAAGAGTCCAATAGTTTAATCTGGGCTCTGGAAGAAATAAGGGTAGTATGTAGATAGAAAAGCATCAAAAGAAAAATGTATGATGGGTTTGCAAGTCTAACTGCACCCCCAAGCAAAAGAAGAAAAAATGCTAGGCAAGTGGGCTGGGTAGGTAGTTCTGAGGCTGTTGAATTGCTGACCAGTTCCAAGTTTTCAGGTATCATATCATGCAGAACATAATCAGCAAAGATTTGTAAGCAAAAAGGCTCAAAGGAGGTATAACTGACTTCCCTTCTCTGTTTTCCTCAAATCATTAACTAACATCCCCAAAAGAGGTCAAGATCTGCTTGACACCTCTTGAGGTCATCATCTTCATCACTCCGGTTGAGTAAAGATCTGCTTTACTCAAAGTTGTTCCATATCTTCTCCCGAAAGTATGGTCCTACCCCCCATAACAGCCTAAGCTCTCCCGAACTTAGCGCTTTCTTACCATCTCCATATTAACCACTAACATTATTATTTAGCTCCCTATTCTTCCCGTCCCCTTATTAATATTAAGTAAATTCCCCCTATATAATATCCCTCCCCCTGGTTGAAAAATAACCATAGCAACTCCCGGGAATTTCTTAGTTTATCAGAAACTAAGCAAGAGCTCCGACCCTCCGAACCACCTCCCAAATACGATGGACTCCTTCCAAAGTATAAAGTTCCCCCGAGGTAGTCGGACCCCTTCCGAAACCTTATATGACCTTCACACCCACTTACTTAGCTTTTCTCCTCAAAACCGTTTTTGCGTTGCAACCTCGCACACTCACATTCATACAAAACATTGCCCATCCGTCACCCGCCGATGCGATATTGCGATATCGGCAATCGGTGATCACAAATGCCGAGTTTCCAAAACATTCACCTCTCCGTCTCCACCGATGCGATATCGCGATATCGCATATCGGCAGTCGCAAGCGCCAAATGCCCAACCCAATAATCCCCCTCTTTCCCCACCGACACGATATCGCGATATCGCATCAGAGTCTCTTCACCACAGTCCATCCAGTAACTCACCACGTCGCGCTATACCAGGGACCCACAGCTGACATCATCTGCCGTACAGCCGATGCCATGCTTATGTCAGCAGCCAGAAAAGCCAAAAAAGCTTCACACAAGGAGAAGAGTCGCACTTCGGAGCTCCAGATCAAGAAACAGAGGCAGTTTCCGATGTGCGAATAGCACGAAGCGTTATTCGCGCATCGCTACGGGAAATAGGCCATTTCGAGGAATCTTCAAGGAATCTTCTGATTGCCGAGCCCACTGTGCGCCGAAAAAGCCCGAAAATCGCCCAGTCGTGCCAAAGGATCCGGTTTGAAGACAGCAGCAGATCATTCACAGAGTTTAAAGTGTATCAGATCACATCAGCAGGTATCAAGCGTGTCAAAGAGTATCAGTTGACGACGGAAACCATCAATGTAGCGGCAAAGTGTATCAGAGAATATCTTGAGCGGCGGCCCAAAGCAAGAGAAAATTGAATATTTTCCAGCAGATTCACAAAAGGAGAGCGAGACTACTTGAAGCTCTCAAATCATAATAATTGCACATTCAATTTGCACCAAAGCCGAACTACAGCCCCGAAGCTCATTCACTTCAGCAGCACCGCATCTGGTCCCCAAGGGCCACCTTGTCACCTGTTCCGATCCAGCTGCCCCCAGCACAACCAAAAAGATTTACTTGCATTTAATTCCAGCAGCATTTAGATTTTTGAAGAGTTCTAAGCAGACCTGTCAAGGTCACCTGTAATGATGTCTTTCTGATATTTTTTTTATAAATACCACCCTAAGCGATATTGTGAAGGGTTGGTTGGTTGGTAGTAGTAGTTGTTAGTCAGTTTTCTTTCCAGCAATTTCTCTGAGTAAAGACTCGCATTGTAACTGTCATATTTTTCCATAATCAAAGATTGCTGAAAGCATGGATTGCGAAACAACTTGTTGTTTTCTCTTGGCCAAGGAATGATCACGGAATTCCTGTGTCTCTGCATGATCCAATAAGTGTTTTTCTTCCCTGTCTATTTTATGTTTTATCACCTTTCCACCTTTCTAAGTTGCAAGAAAAAAAGAATAGCTTAAGATTTGTTTCATTACACTTTAAGCTCAATTTCTGCACTTTTCGACGTTTTCCTCAGAAATGGTTATGAGCTTGTATTCTTAAATGATCTGGTTTACCCCATTTCTTTCACATATGAGTGCATGTCTTTGGAATTCTTAACTGCTCCAGGATCCCACTCATCCACTTCTCCTCTTTGTCAACATGATGAAATGATTCTCTTTTTCCTTTCATCCCTGATGTTCATTCCGTACTTTCAGCAGGCCGAATATTGTATCCTGTGTGGCTATCCTGCTCTGTATCCCCTTGTGACCAAGAAGACGCTCGCATGCCTCAATCTGTGACTCCATGCCCAATGGTTCGAAACTTATAACACCTTACTGTGCCTCTTTACTCAGTAATCCTACCTTCCTTCCAATCACAGTCAACATTCCCTTGAAGTCAGAAAGCTAGCCTAAAATCATCAACTAAGGTTGAATCTAAAGGAGAGAGCCCTCTCCGATTGCAGGTGGGCTATAACCTGCAATCAGAAGATTGGTTTGTGGTTACCTCGGCCGTATCCCTACTAGGAGCCTAGGGACAACCTGAGTGATAACATAATGGCGACTCCGCTGGGGACCTCCTCAGATAAATCAATGCAACCAGTCTGCATCCTTATAGAGGAAGAAACCGAATTTTGATCGGCCGACCTGTGTGGTTGCATATTTTGGGAAATCTTTCCAACGATATATCAAAAGCTAGCTCCTAAGAAACTGACACGCAATACACGATCAAATCCTGATCCAAATAACCCGCCCGCCGTTGGAAATCCTAATCTAATTCCAAAGATCGTCAGGGAACAAAAACAAAAAGATTGCCAAACCCCTGTTAGTCCTGAAGCAGTTCGGCCAATTGTTGTGCCAACCCCCATCAAAGTTCTAGTCTGATCCACCCCAAATTCCTCTAGCTCATCGCCCCCTTCTCCGAGCAGCTCTTCCACACCTCAACCCCATATCCATACCCCATCGGTTACTCCCTCTTCCCCGGTTATTCCTATAGTCCCCCTCACTTTAGGTGTTCTGCTCATCCCCGTAATCATGTCTAGATATGCACCATTACAACTACTTGCTAATCCCGAGGCAATGCCTCAGGACTATCAATCAAAAATCATTTACTTTGATGGCACAACCTCTTGCACCGCCATACAACATACAAAGAAAATGTAGGATTATTTCGAGAGTTATGAGATAGACGATGATAGCGTAAGAATGAAGATTTTTGTTCAAAATCTAACCGGTGATGTCAGAACCTGGTTTAGGGAACTTCCACCTAATTCAATACTAAATCCGGAAGCCTTATACCAAACCTTCATTAACAGATGGGAGAAAAGGAAGGACCCCCTGCACATACTATCCGAATATGAGTCTATCAAGAGAGGACCTGGGGAAGCTGTTCTGGATTACTGTGCCAGATTTAATAATGTTTACAATGCGATACCACCGAATTTAAGACCTCCACCCGACCTTGCTTTATATAAATTTCTGGATGGCTTTGATGCCGAGATGGCGTATCAATTAAGGGAAAGAGCCCCTCAAAGCCTTGTAGAAATCCAAGATGCCGCAGTAAGCGTAGAAGCAAACCTAATCGCCAAAAGAAACAAAACCAGATCCGAGAGAAAAACCACTTTCAAAGAAGAACCCTCCTCTCACGAGCAGAAACTTGATGCAATCATCAGTTCCATGAACAGAATGGGAGATATATTAGACAATGTGGAGAGAAAAAATTCATGGGAAAATCAACAGCCCAACACCGCGAGGAACCCAAACTTCAGAAAAACCCAAAATATGAACATAGGTAGGGCCAATCAGGATCACGACATCAGTCCTCCTTTCCAAGAGAACTTTGTCGAGGCATCTACATCTGCTGATCCCACAGACGGGACCCTAATGAACCTGGTTGATTCATAAAATGGACAGCAATCCTCCTTCATGGAAGAAAACTCCCCATACCTTAATATCGAACAATTCCGAACTAAATCGGGAGAGTCCTTTGACTTTAAACAAGGGTATGACACTGCCATATATGAGGTACATAAGCAATACAAACTAAGAACACGGACTGTCGATGTGTCTCCGCCCAGCAGGACAAAGGAGGGTAAACAGCCCAACAAGGCTAAAGGGAAAAGCACCAACGGTCATACAATTGACAACCAGGTCCCAAATTCACAACAAGTTATTGTGGAAGATGTAAAGAAACACATGGTTCTATGGAACAACTGTTACACTCTTCCCGCCCTGAAAAAGACCTGGAGAGCATTCATGAAAATATTCCCAGAACAGAGATACCACGGACAGTCATACATAGTGATACGCACGTTCCAAAGGGAAATACAGAAAATACGTCGAAGAAAGAAAAACTCACCAGTGTCAATAGTCGGAACCCAGCAGAAAAGCCATTCAGCCTAGAAACCGAAATCGGGAAGCTTAAAATCTCCATCCCCCTCTCAGAACTGGCTAAGTATACTCTGTATAGACAACAAATTCAAAAATCGCTCCAATTTCCTGAAATTAGGGATGATGTAAATATTCTGGACGACACCCCTAAATTACTTTTCGGGCCAGAGGTTGACGGAAAAACAGCATTCGGACCTATTCCGCCTTTCTATATCAGCCTGCACATACATGATAAGATACTGCATAATGCTATGTTTGATTCAAGCGCCTCACACAACCTCATGCCCAAAGCCGTAATGGAAAAGTTAAACCTCGATGTCACCCGACCCTATAAAGATCTGTATTCGTTCGATTCAAGTCAAGTCAAATGCCTAGGCTTAATCAAAGATCTTTGCATATCCCTAGTCCAATTCCCAAACAAAACGATCTTAATGGACATAGTAGTTGCTGACATCCCCACAAAGTATGGCATGCTGCTATCCCGATCATGGGGAGCAAAACTGCAAGGATCCCTTCAACTCGACCTCTCTTACGCCACTATATCCGTCTTTGGGCAACCAAAGAGACTTTATAGGGAAACGCTAATGAAATATGTGGTGAGTAGTGAGGAGAAACCCCAAAATTTTCCAATATACTCGATCCATTCTTATATGGATTCTTTTATTTTGTTTAATGATAATACAAGTCTTCCAAATCCTGATAAACCACTATCCCTAGAACAAGAAACCAATGCTAGTGAAAGGCCAGTTGCCAACTCGCTTGAAATTGTCTCAACAGCCCAGGCAACCAGCACAGGACAGGAAGAAAATCCCGAAACAGAAATCACCAGCTCATCTGCTCTGCGTGCCCCTCAAATCCCCAATACACGCCTTGGACCAGAGGTCTCATGGTTTTTAGAATTTGATGGTGCAATTAAAAAGTTAGGAGCAGGGGTCGGAGTGTGGATTTACAGAACTCACGAAAATCATGCACAAGGCCACGCCTATAGACTCAATTTTAAATGTACAAACAACATGGCAGAGTACGAAGCCCTTCTCTTAGGCCTCAAGCTGCTCAAAACCTTGGGAGCTACCACAATCTCCATCCTAGGTGATTCGGACCTCATTATACAGCAGATAAAGGGCAATTTTGTCACCAATGACAGTAGAATGAGAGCTTACAGAGCCACTGCCAGTGAATTGCTTAGCACCTTCAGTGATGTTGAGTTGACCAAAATCGCACGAGAACATAATATTCATGCTCATAGCCTAGCTACCTTCGCTAGCACCTGTAGGTTTCCCTTTGGACCAAGTCACCACTTCACTGCAGAAGTAAAACATAGACCGTCAATTCCTAACAATGTCGAGAATTGGCAGGTATTCAAAGATGATGTCCAGATTAACAATTTTTTAACACTGGAAGGTGAATTCTCTAGCACCAACATTGACATGGACGTTACACCAGAAACACAACAACTAGCAGAAGAAGATCGCATGACCCTAATAGCCCCCATGGCTGAACAGATACTCAGCCCGACTATTTTTGACAGCACAAACATAGGGCAACTGAAACAGTCTTGCTCACCTAAGGCAGCCGAGGCAGAAGAAGAATTTATGGACCTAAAAGGAAATATTTTGCCTGCTGGCCTGACCCCATTGGAAGACATGTTTGATAGCAACGATGTGGCCAGAAAACCAAAAATGGAACCCTTGGATGCCGCTATAGAAGAGTACAACATAGGAACGGCAAAACATCCCAAGATGATTAAAATCTCTAAAAACCTGCCTCCTGACCAAAAGCCCAAATATGTGGATCTGTTCAAAGAATTCCAAGACGTATTTGCCTGGAGTTACGAGGACTTGAAGTCCTATGACACTTCAGTAATCCAGCATACCATTCCCCTAAGGCCGAACCAAAAACCGTTCAAACAAAAACTCATAAGAATCAACCCCATGCTTCTCCCTATGATTGAAAAAGAAATAAAAAGAATGTTTGACACGGGGATCATTGCGCCTATCAGATTCTTGGAATGGGTATCTAACTTAGTCCCTACCAAGAAGAAAACAGGAGAGATACGACTGTGCGTAGACTTGAGAAATTTAAACCAAGTCTCCCTAAAAGACCACTACCTGTTACCTAAAATGGATCACATCTTGCAAAGGGTGGTGGGTTCTTCTAGGATCTTTCTACTTGACGGATTCTCGGGATTTAACCAAATTCTAGTTCACCCAGACGATCAGGACAAAACATCTTTTACTACGCCCTGGGGAACGTTCAAATACGTGAAAATTCCTTTTGGGCTGAAAAACGTCAGCGCCACCTTTCAAAGGACAATGGATATCGCGTTCGCTAAGGAAATACACGATTTCCTTGTGGTTTACTTGGATGACCTGACCCCATTTTCCAAATCTGACTCGCAACACCTTAAGCACTTAAGGCAAACTTTTATCACATGTAGGAAATTTGGCATTTCCTTGAACCCCGAATAAGTCCCTGTTCGCCCTGGAGGAAGGCAGGTTATTAGGGCATATAATATCAAAAGATGGGATCAGAATCGACCCAGAAAGAATTCAGGCTATCCTCCAAATCCCCTACCCAAGAAACACGAAAGAGCTACAAGGATTCCTTAGAAAAATCAACTTCCTGAGAAGATTCATCCCCAATCTAGCTGAATCAATGAGGCTATTGAGTAACATGCTAAAAAAGGACGCCAAGGTGAGATGGTCCCTTGAGGCCAAGCAAGCTTTCGAGAGTATAAAAACGGCCTTGACTCAAACACCTGTCCTCACCAGTCCTCAATTTGACAGAGACTTTATCATTTTTTCTTTCACATCAGAACATACCATAGCAACAGTCCTTCTGCAGAAAGATGATCAGGGAAATGAGAAGCCAATAGCTTTCTTCAGCCGAGCTTTGAGAGACGCGCCCCTAAAATTTCAGATCATGGAAAAGCAAGCTTACGCCCTGGTCAAAGCCGTTAAAGACTTTAGAATTTACATCCTCTACTCTCATGTAGTCGCATATGTCCCCAATGCTGTTGTAAAGGATATATTAACTCAAGAAGGATTGGAAGGCAGAAGAGGCAAATGGATTGCTAGCATCCTCGAGTATGACATCGAGATAAAGCCCAACAAGCTCATAAAAGGACAAGGGCTAGCTAAACTAATGGCCGAAGCAAATTTCCAAGCGCTTGACATTAATCAGCTGGACGATGAAGCGGAGCTGGCAACTCCACAAATCAGTGATACCTTCACACAGTCCCCTTGGTACTCTGATATTTGTTTTGTATTGTTAAACCTGTGTGCTCCCCCAGGATTGTCCAGAACTAAAAAAACATTTTTAAGAATGAAATCATCAAACTTCTGTGTCATAGATGGTGCCTTATTTTGGAAGAATTATGAAGGCATTTTGCTTAAATGTTTAACTAAGGATGAAACTAACAGCGTCATGAGATAATTTCATGCAGGTGATTGCGGAGGCCACTTATATTGGAAATCCACGGCAGACAAGATCTTGCGGGCCGGTTATTACTGGCCCTCTTTGTTTACAGATGTGGAAACATTTACTGCCTCATGCCACAAATGCCAAAGCTTTGAAGGAAAAAGGAAATTATTGCCTCTGCCCCTAAAGCCCATTTCAACCGAAAAGCCTTTTCAACAATGGGGTCTTGACTTCATTGGAGAAATTCATCCCTCCTCCTCATGCCAACACAAATGGATTTTGACAGCCACCGACTATTTCACCAAATGGATTGAAGCCATCCTGTGTAGGCAAGCCAATGACTCCACCATCATCCAATTTCTTGAGAACAACATCCTGTCCAGATTTGGCTGCCCGGAGATAATCATTACCGACAACGCGGCTGCTTTCAAATCCAATAAAATCATTAACTTTTGCCACAAATACCACATTACCTTAGGTCACTCCACAGCTTATTACCCCCGAGGCAATGGCTTGGTCGAGTCCTCCAATAAGAGCCTCATCAATATCATAAAGAAGATGCTAGAAGAGAACAAAAAGAACTGGCACAAAAAGCTCACCAGCACCCTATGGGCAGACCGAATGACCACCAAAAATTCCATTGGGATGAGCCCCTATGAACTTGTGTATGGCATGGAAGCTAGGTTCCCTTCATCTCTGGGCATACCAACTATCAAACTGTTGCAAGAGATTCAGGCTGAACCGAACGACATGCAGAGAAGGATTAATCAGACTATTCATCTTCAGCAAACCAGAGAAGAATTTTTCAATAGAGCTGAAGGTCTACAAGAAAAATTCAAGAAAATGTTTGACAAGAGAACCAAAGCAGAAGATTTCTGGGTAGGCAGGAAAGTCCTAAGATGGGATGCAAGAAGGGAATACAAGGGAAAACATGCTAAATTTGATTTTTTGTGGAAAGGTTCGTACATTATCAGCGTTGTGCAAGGCAATAACACCTACTTTCTCAAACCTCTTGATAACAGCACAACGGAAGAAGGCCCGATCAATGGCCAGATGTTGAAGCACTACAATGATCCTCCTGCTTGAAAGAGCAGGTGATAGTTGGTTTGTACAAACTTGTAGGTATCAGTTTTGACTTTTTAGAGTTTATAATATCGGGAACACGCGGAAGAAAGCAGGCGATGCTTCCCAGTTTTGCAGAGGACAGCAAGAAACTAAAAACCAAGGCGTTCTGGCCTGCTGTTCTTGACTTCCCGCAAGGAGAAGCCATCCCCAAGTGGAACCACTGTTAGCTCCTGCTGCAGCAGGTATTCATTTCTCATGATTGGCATTTTCACAGGCCAAATATGTCATACTTTGCTTGCTGCAATGCTCCATATTTGCTCAAACAGTCTCCAAATGAAGAAGGTTACTTCAAGTTCATTCAATTGCCTTCAAATTTTGTAAATTTTGTAAATTTGGTCTCCCTAGGTTTAAATTTCCTGTTTTAGAATATAGAGATTGTAAATCTGTCCAAACAGTTTAATCTTGGTAGATTCTTAGATAGGTAGAGAAACAGAAGAGTCCAACAGCTTAATCTGGGCTCTGGAGAAATAAGGGTAGTATGTAGATAGGAAAGCATCAAAAGAAAAATGTATGATGGGTTTGCAAGTCTAAGTGCACCCCCAAGCAAAAGAAGAAAAAATGCTAGGCAAGTAGGCTGGGTAGGTAGTCCTGAGGCTGTTGAATTGCTGACCAGTTCCAAGTTTTCAGGTATCATATCATGCATAACATAATCAACAATGATTTGTAAGCAAAAAGGCTCAAATGAGGTATAACTAACTCCCCTTCTCTGTTTTCCCCAATCATTAACTAACATCCCCAAAAGAGGTCAAGATCTGCTTGACACCTCTTCAGTTCATCATCTTCATCACTCTGGCTTGAGGAAAGATCTGCTTTACTCAAAGTTGTTCCATATCTTCTCCTGACGTATGGTCCTACCCCCTAGTAACGACCTAAGTTCTCCCGAACTTAGCGCTCTCTTACCATCTCCATATTAACCACTAACATTATTATTTAGCTCCCTATTTTTCCCATCCCCTTATTAATATTAAGTAAATTCCCCTATATAATATCCCTCCCCCTGGTTGAGAAATAACCATATCAACTCCCAGGAATTGTTCAGTTTATCAGAAACTAAGCAAGAACCCCGACCCCCAAACCACCTCCCAAATACGACGGATTCCTTCCAAAGTATAAATTTCCCCCGAGGTAGTCGGACCCCTTCCGAAACCTTATATGACCTTCACACCCACTTACTTACCTTTTCTCTTCAAAACCGTTTTCGCGTCGCAACCTCGCACTCTCACATTCATGCAAAACATTGCCCATCCGTTCCCCGCCGATGCGATATTGCGATATCGGCGATCGGCGATCACAGACGCCGAAAGTCCAATCCGTCCACCTCTCCATCCCCGCCGATGTGATATCGCGATATCGCATATCG